>JAVFBZ010158610.1:0-18084 GCA_032466195.1 Katharina tunicata | reverse complement strand
ACCCCCCCCCCCCCCCCCCCCCCCCCCCCCCAAAAAAAAACCACCCTATTTGAATGAAGGTTAGAAATTTTTGAATTTCTCCTTTTTTTTAATTAATTATTGAATAGGAGAAAAAGGAGAAGCCACCAATTGATTCTAAATTAATGTTATTCAAATCGCTATAGGCTCAACAATTTAAATATAAAATACGGCTTTTACAATGTCGATGCTGTTAATAATCATTGTATTAAAAAACGTTTATTATAATGTATAGGTTTTCTGTAAATAATTGCTTTTCAGGGAAAAAAATGTAAAAACTTGTAAGCGTTCCAAACGATGTTACAGCTATTTAAAGGACAGACCATTTCTGCTATATCGTTGTGCGTGATTCCTGGTCAAGAGACAAAAGACGGAAACAAACAATTGGTTAAGTACACGCATCGTGCTTCGTAACGCACGATCCTCCACAACAAATCGCTTTTCCAATGATTTCCTATGAAAAAAACTCAGAACAAATGTTGGCTGGCAGAAACCCCGCGGCAGTGGAACTCAGACCATTGTACGATGAACGGTGCTAAAACACCACGCCATATTCAGCCCACATATATGAAAGACCGTTCCTCAAAGCGGCATTCATTTAAGGTGAGCATATGTACTATGACAACCGTTTCTGATGGTATATTGTGCCGTCTTTATATTTACGGTTCAGCTTGGAATGTAATCAGTTTATAGAATGGCCCACTAGTTGAACTCACAGACACATCATGTCCTATAGGACTAAGCACATTTGCTTCTAGGTGTCGATTTATTAACCATTACAAGGACAGCATATAAACCATCAACCACGTTCAGGTATGAAATAAAAGAAAATACAAAAATGGGCAAATTGAGGACTGATTCGATGTGTCTGTTAATTGGATAAAGCATGACCAAGAGAAATTGGACAAATTATATATAAAAAATAAAAGTCTGCAGTGAGTTGCATGTCTAAGAAAAGACCTATTAATAATATCACCGTCGACAAAAGGTTTGGTTAAATCCATGCTGGTGACCCATTGTTGGCAAAGTAACATCACGTTTGATAGTTTAAAAACTGTTATTCCAATATATTTCGTCTTGTAAAGTTCTTTATTGGTCATTACAACTGTTTGTTTTTTTTCAGCAGGAGGGTTTACATTGGTGACTACTATAAGTCATTAATTAACTGGCTAATCGATTAATTGATTCTGTGACAGGCTAATTGATACATACAATAAGTGTATTGGAAATTGTCTTTTAAAATATTAATGAAATTTGAGAGCAAAGCTGGTCGTGTGTCAGTTGTGATGTTATAATTACTTTAAGGGTGGCAGTAGACAGCAGGTTTTTAAGTTAGCGCGTGCTGCATCAGGCAACCAATATTCTGTCACCCTTAAGCGACCCGCAATAAAGAAAATAAATATTAAAAATATAGTCTAATGTATGTGCCGCAAACGGTTCAAAGTCAGAATGTTTAATTTTGAAAGGTTGTTGAAAGGGCGGGCTCCTCCTCCTCGCGGATGCAATCTGTTCTTCACAACACCAGTCAACGTCAACTGGGAAAACTTCATTAGTTGAAACAGACCGCAAAGCCACTGGAAATGTTTGAAATCTTTTCGAGGCTTTTGCAACCCAAATACTCTTTTTTTTAATATAAAAAAAAAAACAGTTCATAATTTTTTGTTTGGAGACACAAGCATTATATAATTAAGATAAAACAAACAAGCATGAAAATGTATGTTATTTGCAGTAACGTTTTCAGTCATTTTTAACTTCATGACTATAGTTTTAATAACTGCCAATGAAAAGTGCAAACCAAAAGTCCACACCTAATAAAATATATATAATATATATCAATCCACAAACAAAACATATGCATGGGCTTCAGAATTTACTTATTTTAATAATCGTGTAATTTGTATGCAAGCAATAATGACATACATCTAAATACAAAAGTATTATTTTAAATATATGTGTCAGTAACATGTATACGCCATGTAGATCATGAATATATAAATCGCCGTTAGGTGTAAACTATTAAGTGTATATTTTAATTCAATATCGCATGTCATATAGAATTTGTTAATGCTTATCACCGATGTATCTAGATCCGTATAGTTACTACTATAGATATTAACACATATCATTAACGATACTAACTAGTATAACCTATTTCTAACGCCATCCTCAGTTATTACTTCTCATTCATTTTAGCTTCCAGTAAGGATACCACTTTATGTATTTATAAACTCATGGAAAAACTCATTATTCTTGGTGTATTATTTTTACTTACGGTATATAAATGAAAATCTTACTTATAGTTTTTACTACAAAATAATTAGTAAAATAACATAATTAGCGTTGCTGTATTAATTTCATGTAAAGAATTATTCATAGTTGGTTTTAATTCATTATAATCTTAATGATTCCTGCTTTAAAAACAATATCATTGAATAACCAGTATTATTAACAGTTTTAATTGTATGATACAAAAAACCTAATAAATACGGCCTTCATTTTGATAGGGGGGGGTCCATTCAAATTATTAACGACTTACTTCAAGCTAGCGAAAAGTATTTTGCCCTTTTTATATGCCTTTTGTGAAGAAAAAAAAAGGAGTTGTGATAGCATAATATTTTTTTTTTTTCGGGCTAATTTATGAATGAAAAGAAAACACTTCCTTTTATAAATGATTTTTTTCAAATTTAATTATTACGACTAGGACGATGTGATATATACGTGGTGAGCATGATAGAAATATAAAAACAAGACGTCGATTCGAAAATACATTTATAAGGTATTTAAGAAAGAGATGATTCACTCACCTAACTATTTACTGACCTTTCGGCAAGATCAAAGAAAAGTAAGATTTCAGAAAATAACGCCTCTCTTACACATCTATAATTCTTAATAAAGACCTATGTAAAATATGTCTTCTTAACCGATTGCTAATATAATTAAAGGAATTATAGGAATTACCAAACGCTATATACAGATATGGATGTACCCGAACCAGAAACATTATATTTAAAGCTATACAGAAGAGAATGTAAATTTGAATTGTAACGATCGAGATCAGGGGCACAACATAATTAAGACGGTCTGTTATATTCTGAAAAGGCTAAGGAAACTTCTACACACTAATCTGGCAAGGTTTTATTAAATGTTCTCGGAGAGATCATAAAAATCACCGGAAAAGACCTTCGCCCGAAGTGGACTACTTGAAGTAGGGAACACTTACACTGTCTTCAGACTGCCGTCTGGCCTCGCTCGGGGAGACATTGGTGACATGACGGTCTCTAATAACCAATCGCTTCTCAGCCAACTATGATTTCCTTCACGGAAACAAACCGCCCGTACAAGACAATGGTCAAACAACTAGAAGCTAACTTCGGCGAAACAACAATAGGGGTACACAATAAATACTAATCTACTCTTCAAACAACATAGATTTTCATACATGCTATTTGATTAACGGGATAACTCGTTGCCCAATTAAATACTTAAAACAATTATTTATTTAATTATTTACTAATAAGTCAATGGTCGAATTATCATCCCTCATTTCATAATCATTTCAACCTATTATGAAATTGACACTCCATTTTTTTTTAAAAGAACGAATTATTTGAAATATTGACAACGAAAAATAACAGAAAACATTCCGTATTATAACATATTTCAATATATAAATTAGGACTTGGAAATCATTTCGTGAAAGTTCAGGAACAATTTAAAGTATATAATTATTGCAGATTAAATTAAATGTAGTCTTTTCGTTACAAACCAATTAAAACCATAAAGTTAAGTTATTCCTACATGCATGGATATAGTTTTATCCGCATTCGCTTCTGGTAAAATCAGCATTGTGCTGTGTAATAATGATACATATACACATTGCAACAGCTGCAGTATCGAAATTGCAAAAGAAACGATAAAGGTTGCTATTGGTTTGTATATAGCAGGTGATCAAAAAAGCTAACGACAAAATGGCAGCGTGTTTATGTTCATGAGGTCGATTGATGGAGGTTGTTTTTTTACGAGTTGGGTTCAATGTATCAGTTTTCGATATTTATTTATTTATGTGTTTATTCATTTATTAGTTTGAGTGACATTATCGTGGTGTTATCGAAAGCTGACAGAATCGTCATTTCTTAATTTGGGGTCAAATTTTTCCGTATATCGATCCAAAATCATACCTAAAACGTTCTATCCCTACGTTTTGTTAAAAATATTGACTTATTGTCATTTTCTATCCCTGATAATACCCGTAACAAATATTACTAAGATAATCAATCTGTTAGTTCGGGTGTTTAAACAATAAGCCTATGTTTGTGTTAGTGTCGAGAGAGCATAGGCTGGTCGAAAGCAGACTCTATAACTTCGTGTAACACACCTGCGGAAGATTCCCACAAATATCAGACAATTTTGTTTGGCATTATAATTTTTTTTTCATAAATAAACACTTAAGAATAGACCCACTAAACTGTGGCAATCTTTATTAACATTTTGTTATATGGAGGGGTAAATCTCTGCTGGAATGGCCGTGAAAGAGAGAAGTGTCGTCTTCAAACGAGAAGGCATCACAGAAGAATTCTTACGGGCAGATAGGGTTTCTTCCCCCGGGGAACGAGGAGTCTTGTTCGGGGGAGGACATCTAGCAAATTGTCTCCAACCCGCTTATGCGATCAATATAAATTATTTGGCTGAAATTAGAGATCCAGCGAAACCACAAACATATCATCTTAAGCAATTGAATGGCAGTGATGATTAGGGTAATGGGATAATGTTCGAGGTGATCAACTCAAGCGAATACAATTAGCCATTTTCTGACAAACCAAGTTATGCGACTTTAATCTTCCAATCGCGTTTAGAACAATGCTGCAAAATTGAGTGTAGAAATGCTAGAAACATGGACGAAAATAATATAATATGTTTTATAGATTTCGTTCTCGAGACGATGTTTTCTTAAAGAAAATTGTACCTTTGTGATAAGAAAAGTGCTTTGATTAAAGAGACGATTGCAAAATGCAGGCAACAGCTTTTTGAAGCTCAGATGTAGTGTGTGGTTCTCCGTGTTTAATGGGCCGTGTTTTAACTTAGTGGGCAACACAATATTCGGTTTGTCCAAGAGCACAAATAATGAGCTGTTTTTTCAGTAAAATAAGAGAACTGCAGGGAGAACAAGAGGTGTTTATGGCCCAGTGGCTGCATGTGGACAGTGACTTTATGACAACTTACCTGAGCTCGATCGTGTCTTACTCCGGGCTCGGGGCACACTCGATGACGACGCTTTGAAGACGCTGGCCGCGGGGTGGAAGCCGTAGTCTCCTCCATGGACATATGTAGGGTAGGCTGACATGGCGTGGTGGGGTCCACCCAGGGAGGATCCACCGTGGGAACCCAGTACTGATAGACTCGAGTCCATCATTTCCTTACTAGGTTTATTCTCCGGATTGTACTCAGAGTTGACGGGGTGTCCTGTCACATCCGGACTCACGTCTTTAGGTGGTGTCGGAGGGAAGTTAAACGACGAGGATGTAGCTATGGATGTAGCCGGGTGCACGGACAAGGGACCCGTGGCATTTGGGTGTGACAAAGACTTGCTGAAGGGGTTCATCCAGCCGGCTGAGTGGGCTGGCACCATGGGTTTGTCCGGGATCCACGGGTGGAGTGGGCTGTGGAAATGTGGCCTACATACTTGACTACCCCCTGAAACTAAAAACATCAATATTTCAAATATAATAATCCAACAAAACATAACATGAACAAAATTCGGAAATAAGAATGACACTAATGACAGGGACAAACGTTATTGGAGCATCTTTATATTTATTACTAGGGTTTTAGATGTTAAGACAAAACACTTTAATGTTGAAAAACATATGATCAATATAGGAGAAATTTTACACCCTAGTATTATAAGGCAAAAGTACGCAAAAAAATAAATGGAATATGAAATATTTTTATAGCTGTTTTAAAACAGAAAAAGAACTCCATAAAGAGGAAAAGTAGAAAGGTGAGAGTGTAAATATATATTAATAGAGATTGATCAGAAACAACTGTATAATGATAGATAAACATTATGGCGTGTGTTGAATAAATCGTGCATTTAAATCATTAACATAATAGTGAATCCGGTTGGAGGAAATTGATCAGTCACGGAGGGACATAGAGCTAAATGAACACAAACAAACGTCAACACAGAACAGAAGCCTTTTAAAGTGAAGTTATTTGGAAGTTTTCATGGAATAAAATTGCACTATTTCTGTTGTCCGATATTTGTGCTAATTTTCAAGAAGGGTTATTATTAATATGTTGTTAATATTCTTAAAACGAAGCAAAACGAAATTTAACTGAGTGTCAAACAGCAATATAAAAGAAGTGCATTCTGTATTAGTTAGACGAAGAGGCATTTTTCAGAAGAAAGAGATTTATATGGAAACAGACCCAAATATACACAGTGGAAGTGATTAAATGTTAATTGCAGGTGCCCTGATTAAGAACAGTACTAAGGGGTAGCAGAAGGTCAAATAACTATCGCTCACATTTTTGAATGAGAAGCCTCATGTTTGTGGGGTTGCAGTTCGAAGACCTATAGTAATCGTCTTGGTATTCTGCATCTACAATTCAAAACATTTCAACACCCTTTTACTTCCTTAATCTATCAAATTCACACCTGTGTCAGAAGCAAACAGGTAAGTAAGTGACTGAGTGTGGACTTTCTCCCTTCTCACGGTACCAGACGACATATATATTAACATTTTATTTCCAGCTGACTGCGAGAAAATACACAAATATAAAAAAAAAAAGACAACGTCACGATGTTAAGCCCATGCTTATTTAATGCTAATGTTTTTATTTGAATAGAAAGAGCTATAGTGTTTTCCCTATTTTACGATTTTTAATAAAAGTAGATTATTTGAAGCCTGTCAAAATCTTAAGGCAGCCTGGGAAACTGAGTTTCAAATAAATTTTATAAAACATAAATACAGTTATCGTTAACTTATATTGACGTTATTAAATATGTTGAAGTCTTTCTAAAAATCTAAATTGATCATCGTTCAATTAAACGACTGGCTAATTAAAAATCAGTATATATTTTTCTCGATAGCTGTTACACAGCATTAACTCTTTGTGATTTCCCTTCTTTAAAAAAAAAATGCTTTGCTTTTGAAAACATCTTAATTATAATAGTGACAGCTTTGATGGCGAGTTCTGCTTCAACAAGCCAATTTAAACGCCCAAGAAATCAGCGTTTGGTTTCACGGGACAAGAAAAATATCTTGGTACGTTTACGTTTGAAGTCAGAGCGTTAACCGGGAAAGTGGTTGGGACCTGGGGGATGGGCTGCCTTTTTTTTCTAGTCGAGGCATGAATTTCAACTGGAAAGCCTAAGGTGACAAATTTACCACTTATATAAACACAGTTGGGTGAATTTAAGCTAAATTGAGCGAATGTAGCATTTATGCGACTTCTCAGATATATCAAATTCTCTTCGTCCCAAGCAGTTCGGGTATGTTCGGACTCTGCTCTCATATGGTTTGAGTTTCCCAGTCATCGGAGCGAACGGTGGGCAAATGTAGACTGAATAGACTCCCAGAAAATTGGCTAAATCCAAGAGAAAAATGTCACCGTAATTGCTTCCAACAACAAAAAATCCGAACCGAAATAGACGACGTTTAATTCGATACAAACTGCCCTAATCTACGACATTCTATTTTTTTTCTCTTTTTAAACATGTGTTTGAAAATAAAATAGAAAAAAATAATTTTATTTAAATTCATTTTTCCTTCTGCCACATCTGTGTTACGTTATAGCTCTATAGCCGGCCAGCTATTCCAATGATATAATTATGTTATATTGTTCTAAAAATTGTTCTCATAATTTGAAAATAACGTGAGGCGAAAAATGTATCATTTTTTCACTGCAAATTAACAACATAAATAAATAAATATGACATCAGTTGGACTTTTCATTTATCTCTAAAATATGCTAATGCGCATAATTAAAAGTAATTAATTTTAACCGAAACAGTTACAGAATTTTTGAAATAAATTTAATTCTATTTAACAAGTGTATATCTATCCATATCAGAACTGGTGATACTTTGAGCCTTACAATTCCATCGACATAAATATGAAGAGTGGATATTTAAGGCATGAATATATTTAAACATACCCTGTGTAATGTGAAAAAAATAATTCTTGTCTATTGTTGAGAAAAAAAAAGTGAATTTATTTATTTACGTCACAAATCATGAAATATACAGAAAGATAAATTACAGTTGAATTATTTGGGTGAATCATTTTCAAAATACTTTGGATAAATTTTTCAAAATCTCTTTTTGGAGAATTTTGTTAAAACGATAAAAAAAGATTATCTGAAAGTCTCTTGTAGATGACATATCTGATTAAATAATTAATTGATTTTAACCGATTGTTTGAGATTAGCTTACTTTAGTGTAAAAGTCTATAGTAGGGAGAATGACTTGAGGTATAATACTTCTGTGTGTATATACAGATATATATATATTATATGAAGTTATTATGGCACAAGATCAGGTCACGATTTCGGCGCATTTATATTGCAGAAAAACTTGTGTGATGGTAAGTCATTAGGCCCACTCATGTTAAGTGTACTAATTCGATAATGAATATTCAACATCTAACGCCAACGACCAACGATCTTTAAAAAAGTGTTGGTAACAAGTGTAATTGTTATACAGCCTGATGATTTGTCTAAGCAAGGAGAGTTGTAAAGTGATTATAAATTAGAAGAACTTTCCCTGATTTTCCGCTGGTCGTGTCATGACTGGCGAATTAAAACAAGTCCTCCACGTGCGATCATCACGCCAGTTATAAACACAACATAAAGAGTAACGTAACGAGTCCGTCACGATAATTTCGTTATTTAATGGCAAGCTACTTTTCCAGACTATTACGCCACTTGCTGTAAGTGAAGTGGGTTCCAGAATGAAATAAAAACAACTAGATCTGATGTCCCAGAAGCTAGTTTTAATACGCGGATGTTTCTACTCCACATCAACCCTTTTAACAACTATAGACTGTTCGCTGTGAAGCATCACCTCTCCAAATGTCGTCAGCGGCCCATCAAATAGTTGCTTAACACAGGACGCTATAGATACTAACTCTTTACATGTTTGAAGTGTGTCTGTGATCCGATGGAAACTGGAATTTCTTCGTGCAATGATGTTAAGAGGAGAATAATAGCGATGCGATTGGGTAAAGTCTTGCTCATTTCGAAATAACTGTTTTCTAGTGTATTTTATACGCGGCATGCCCACTTGTTGGATTTCGGTCGGTTAACGGACGGAAAGTGTTTTCTTAATAACACCAACCATCAAGTTTGAATTTTAACCGCCACATGTTTAAACTGAGGAGATGCTTATTACACCACTAACACCAATGCCTCCTGTCTCAAGTTCAAAATTGTTCAATCTCATTTTGAAACATTTTTTCTAGACCCCCCTATCCAAACTTGTCATACAACCCGTGAGTCTCTTTTTTACATATTTTAAGTCCATGTTTATATTAACAAAGAAACATCTCAGTCGATGTTAAAAAGAGCTTTACAGCTTGATTAAAACATAAAACACAGAGAGGAAAAGTTTGTCCTAACATAAAAGTATTAATGATCTGCTGGTAGGAAAAAATAAAAAAAAAAGAACTTATGTTAATATGTAAAATAATAAAATAAATAAAACCCAAAGAAATAATGTCTAGCAATATATGACTCTTAAAATAGTGAACAGTACAAATTTTGTACTATATGCTTTTTACATGTTCAGTCGAATAATAACTGAGCTAGTTAGGTTAAATTGGTTTGTCAGTCAGTGGTTTGGATAACGTGGCACGGAGCTATAAAAGTAGGCCTCTTCTCTAAATAAAAAAAAGCCCGTATAAAAACACAATTTAAACGAATCTGAAAATTGTTCGGCAAGTCATTTAGGTGAACTTGCTACCAGTGAAGGTTTGAGGCTTTACAGTCTGCCTAGAGCTGCAGCCATGAAATAAACTCTGTCAAGCGCTCAAGCAGTCTGTATAAATCTGAGAGGAATTTAATACCGGCCTCCATACTTAGTTTATAATGTTCTCACCGGCCTCCATACTTAGTTTATAATGTTCTCACCCCAAAATCATGACTTTCTGTGACCCTGATTTTTTCTCAAATTAAACCTATGAGAAGATATTTAGTTGAAGGCGCAGTAAGAAATTACTATTCGAATGGCAATTTCTTTTTTAGGGTTTTGTCCCGGATGTAAATTCTGTTTCTGTACGATATACTACAAATATTTATTTAATCATGTAAATGTTACAAGCTAAAAATATCCCTATGAAATTAAATCTTTACATAGGCCTATCACCGAAAACAAATCCTAATAATAAATAATTATATATATATAAACATATATATGTATATATATGTAAACATATCTATGTACCTCAGCTGCCGTATCTTATGTTACGTTATAGATGTGAATTTAAACTTCCACACTGTTTTCATAAATTATAATTTATTTGAAATTTGTTTTGTTTAATACGGTCAAAAACTTGAAGCTATGTAGTCATTCAAAAATTGATTGGAACCAATAATTTAGGAATAAAGCGTATATATAAAACATATTTTTTTCTGTGAATAGCTACTGTATGTGATTGTGCGTGTTAAGTTTGAGCAAAGTGGGTTCTTGTCTTCATACAGCTAAGCGGAACGACGCATGGTAGTGATACACTCTATTCAATTATGGAAGCGATTTTTTTTTCTTTTCGTCAAATATGTTTTTAACCCTTTTAAATTGTCTTACCGTGGTTTGACGGTCTGTATCCATGGACAGCTCGTGCAGCGGCAGGACTGGCGTAGTAACTAGCCGCATTAACATGGGCATTCTGTGACTCCAAAGAGTGTGGGAAAAACATATCACTCATATCCTCTGCGGGTAAAATTCCCGAGCTAGTGTCCAGGCTGTTGCCGACACGCGGGGGTTCGGTTCTGAACCAGGCGTGCTGCTGGTCACCCGTTCCCACCTCGCCCATCATCATGACAGAGGGTAAACTTGAAACCTGTTAGGACTGAGAACCGTTACGGATGAGCTAATCGTCTGTAAATTCTTCACTTAGCTCGATGTTTAGAGAATCACAACTGTGAAGTTTGTTAATCCCTTTCTAGAGTATACACGGCTCGGCTGCCAGCTTCCGGATTCTCCCAGGAAACCAGAAACGGTGGCGAGTGTCATGGGAGTCTGGCGGAGTGACCGAGAGATCTCTGTCCTGTGTGACGACCGCAGAACGCCTATACTATTACTAACACAGTTTAATATTCACTTGGCTGTATACTACCCTCAGGCATATGCAAAATAAAACCGGCTCGAGATGAGAGTTTTTACGAAGACCTGTTTAGGGTCACCTTCTAAAATGTGAGTGCCGAGTCTTGTTGAATGCATAGAGCACAGCCAGCAATTCTTCAGGTCCTGAAACTGATCGTTGTATTTAGTAAATGACCGTAACACTTGTGGACATTTAATACACACTTGTGCTGTGGTGCATCCCAATTCAAATTCCTCTTGACTTTACACTTTCTTCAACAGCTTAATAGTCTGAAATGAGAGAGAAACATATTTATATTCATACATATAACTTTATCGAGTAATCGATCAGTAGCGTTTGTCTGGAGTTAAATAATATATCAAGTGTACATCTCGTTTGTTAGCCGGGTGGCGGGTTCATTGATAATGGTGTAGAGAACACGGCACCCCAAGCCTCATCAACTCCTTAATATTTCATAACTCCTATAGACAAGTGCGCGAAGGATAAAGTAAATGGTAGAGAAGATGTAAAGCAATATTCACACGGAAACATTAGAAGAAACAGGTCCGGTGGCTGAACAAAAATAAAATAGGCGGATGACATTATTTAAGAAAAAATAAAATCAGGAAGTTTGCAAAATATTTAAAGGTTAAACTTTCGCATCTCCATACAGTAACAATAAAGAGAATGGACGCAACTGCATGTGTAAACAAATGAAAACACGAAAAGCAGTAAAACGTTATTGGAATCACTAAGAATCAATGAAAACTTCCAAATGTCCAATACAAAGGCAATCTAACAAGAGCTTTGTCTTATCGTGGATGTATTATCAAAAACGTCCCGGCAAAAACAAGCATCGGGCCCGGCAAAATAACATTGATACAATCAGAACGGGTAATCTACCATCGCAAGTCACTGTCATCTTATGATAATACAACCGCTATCCAGAGTCCATATTTACGCTGTGTGTATCTGACTAGCTGATACCACTGTATATATAGAAGGGAGCTTTACCCACTGCATGGGACCAACAATTTGACTGACAACTCTCGATACCACGTGACCAATCAAATTGAAAATGCTTGTCCCTGGTTGGCTGACTAGTCACTCACACAAAGCAGTGTTTTTTCCACTCTCCGACAAATGCGGTTTGTGTAGAACTGGAAGTGTATAGTGTAAAAACACAGACAAATAGCACAGAAACTATAAACAAGGAATCTTTTCTTTTTGCACTTTGTAATTCTACGTTATTTTGTAGACACACACCTACCGTCGGTTTATGCTTGGCCGAAACTTATAGGTCAAGAAATCCGTTACTGCCTTTTCGTTCACAAGTAAATTGTAAAAAATTTCCGCTGGTAGTAAAAAGAAAATGGGATTACTGAGGTAAAAAGATGAATAAAAGAGGGTGAAAAATGTACGCACCCTTTTACAAACTACACGTTTATTCTGGTTGATTGTAGGGACTTTCTCTACTATAGCTGGCGCCAGACGCTCCATGCATCGAGACACTTACGGCGCGACAAACAAATTAATGACCAATCATAGCGCGTATTACATTGTTGTTATTGACATAATGGCGACAAGGGCCGAGCGATCTCCGCCTTGATTGGTCCGATATTATACTCGTGATGATTCAACCAGCAGAGAAACGTCAATCATTGAGCCGATACAACTTTGAAGACTCTTACACTCATAAATTAGCTTGCCCTCAACGTTAGCCATTTTATGGTCGCTTCTTTAGTCAAGTAGAAAATGAATATGGTTAAGTAAAGGGAGGCAACTATGCGAGCTGTGTTGAACAAAGGTTGATCAGCGAGGCCACGCCCCAACGCCCGCCCGTATTCACACACAAGAGGGTTGGAGATATTACAAGAGGTATTCCTCCACCATCTTTGACTAAGGTCTAGCAGCAGGCAGTTTTATTCGTAGTTACTCGAGCGTGTCGATCTGTCAAGTCGTCATTGTTTGGGGGATGAGTGGAGAGAGCTAATGGCAGTGAGACCCGCGGAGTTCTGTACGGAGAAGAAAGAATGCCCCGGCCATTCTCACAATACCTGTTTGCATAGAAACCAACTCGCTTCAGTTCACGCCGCTTTTTAATAAAGTAACATGAAAGGAAAAACTAACATCGTGATTTAAGGCGTTTGTATGACAGTAGCTTGTGATGATTGTTTATATTCCGTGTTTGAGGGGAGATTTGTTAAAGTTTGCTTCTTCCACGCGAGCGTAACTACCAGTTAATATGAACAGTCAACGAATTGAACAGCCGCTTATTGGGTAGTTGACCAGTTCGTTAGCTGATTTATCTGATCTGTGTATATGTCCGACGCTTGTTAAAGCCTACCATTTGTCAAAATACGTGTAGATGACCTCCAGATACATATAATTACAGCTTCGATTTATATTTATTGATTATCTATTTGTGAGAAGAGAGGCTAATGACTCGGCGATCTCAGATGAAAGACAACGAGGTGTTTTCAATCCCGCTTTAATCAAGATAAAAACTCGCCACAAACACCGCCGCTGATTATCTTGCTGATTATATTCCACAGCTTTGTAGTGGATTATCAGATAACTCTACGTAAGCAAATCTTTGTCAATCCAAACACAAATCCAGGTCCCCTTACGAAAAGAAAAAGCCCATATTTCTAGTTTATTCTTATTTTTCATGAACAATCGAAACGAGAATGTTTAACTGTCAACTTACTCATTTAATGGAAGTGTTCCGGGAACTCTCCTGTGAAAAATTGTTTTCTTTAATATTCACGAAGGTGGGGGAACTTTTTAGTGATCTTAAGAAATTTGTGCCTAGTGTGCAGAATGTTGATGTATTCTAGACAACAAGACTGTCCGGTAACTGAAAAACCCACGCTAGTTTTTATGTAAACTAAAAGTCCAGAACTGGGGGGGAAATCGCCAGACAAGAAACCCTCGGGCTTATTTGAATCCACTGTCAGTAAACTGTATATATAGGTATAGTAAGTATATTCACGTGTCAGTGATTTCAGGGAGCTATTTGGGGGCTTTAGAAGTGTCATATCGCAGTCTTCACGGCGCCCATGGATTCTTTAAGGGTAAATCTGGTGCCGGACTGTTACCGACGGTATATCGACCGAGCTCACTTGCCCTTCTAGAGAAGAGTCTAGTGCCGGCTTGTCAGCCCGCCATATGCCTGCAAAGGGACCCAATTTATAGTCGATGATATAATTATATGCATGTATCTAATATCTTCCTCACACATTCGTAGCATTCCAACCGCAGGAAACCGAGGGGAGGGCTGACGAATTGGGCCGCACATGGCAATACAAGGAAATAAAATAAACTGCCTGTCTTTCATCTGTTTTTCTTTTTAATTATTCTTCACACGCTTCACTATCGACACCCTAAGATATGCGGTCAATTGTATCCGCCCACGAAAGAGAATATTACATGCACAAGCCGAATTTTGTTTTTAATATAATCACAGAAAGATATCGCACATTTGTTTCTGATGTAGTGAAAAATTTCAGTTAAACAAAGGGATTAGGCGTTAGAAATAATATTTATTCTATGGCTGCCTTGTTGACCCCGGGAGATACAACATCAAGTGACACGCCCTCTTAACTCCTTAAGTACTCACTTAATAGATCTTATACTTTATTTACATACTTCACGTTAAGTGTTACACACAACGCTTGTGTGATTTGTATTGATACAATTTGTGAGTGTTGTAAAACAACTACTTCACCGTTTGCTGACTTTGTTTCCTCGTCCATGGAGCATAGGTTTACAAACAATTCGTTATCTTTACCTTTAAGAAATGTTTGTTTTTTTTTAAACGCGAAAGCTTAATAATTGTACGTGGATGTAAAACAAGGATTAAAGCATGCACATTCTATGTTAAGCTCAAACTCTTTGACGGAAATTCTTTCATAATGCAACGATTGTGAAACTTTGAGCTGAACAAATATTTGGAAATGTATAAGAAGAAAAAGAAAAAATGTAAATACATATATATATAATTTTTTTTGTATACATGTAAAGAAAGAAAATTGTGCTTGCCTCCACCGGGATTCGAACTAGATATATATATAATAAGTCGCCGTTTTGTCGGACTAACAAATACATCGTTCTCCACGTTGAGGGTCATTTTTTTTTAAACTAGGCCTTCTCGGAGTATGAATCGCGGTTTTAAGATTTTTAATTTAATGTGATACAATTTTTCGTTTTCCTGGAAGACAATTTAGGGAACGTGTTTTTCAGGGGTTTTTGTTTTTGTTGTCGTTGTGTTAGTTGGGTGGAGCACCTTTCAGTATAATAGGTTGTTACAGTATATCTGGTATATAGCGCTGTGTTAAGATAGACTGAGGAATCTGAATAGACGCGCCACAACCGTTTTCCTGGGAAAACTTGCTGTTTAACTTCCCTAGTCCACCTGTCTTACTTACACACAGTCGACCAGTATTGGCTGGTTAATAGTAATATATTTAATTTGGCCTTTTTTTAACAAATGGCACTTGGTAGACCAATTGAGTGATCAAGTGGTTTGGACATCGTTAGATTGTTGTTGTAAAAGTTATAGAACAAAGCTGTAGATTGTAGACAGGGTGGGGCAAGTCTGGTCAGTAAGCGGAAATATATGATTACCTATAGACTTGTAAGTAAAACGGCATTCCTTACACTTAGCCTGCCATATGTAAGAAACCTATGTGATTTCCTTGATAGCTTCTTGTCACAGCTCTAAGGAGGGGCAGTAGCCCGGGAGACAAGGAACCCCGCAGTTATAACGCCCCAACCCCCAGGCATCCAACACAACCTTTACTCAGAAAACGGTTGCCTGTCTCAACCACCTAACGTGAAACTGTTCCTGATATTATTACGTCTAATTATAATACGCAGTACTTAGTGAATGGCAAGCGGCAGTTGGTCATTTTGACATCGCCCGAAGACACACCTAGTCCAAGGTGTCCTGCATCGAGAATCGTTTCGGACCCACGTCATCTACCCAGAAAGTACTACATCATGGAGTTTTACTGTTTTGGGGTCCACACGGGTTCGGTTCCAAATGACACATGGCATTTCTATCCTGTAATTCTGAACACATATCGTTAAAGCAACAAAAACCGCGATCAAATTCAGACCCACTCAAGACACCATTCTGTTCCAATCAATGTAATATAATGGGGAACAATATCAAGACATGCCTTTAATTTCTTGGGAGATTAGTCGGGATTGAAACTAAGGTACAGATCTTAATTATTTATAATCAAATAAGTTTTTAAACATATTGTTTAAGCCTTTGATGGGTCGCTTTCTGGAATACTGATTGATTGATTGATTAAGTCGTTATTCGTTTATACTTTCATTCATTAGTTTAATGTCAAATGAAAATATGTTTTAAAACAATTCCTCATCCCTTCATACCTTTATTCCAAAACAAGAAATCTCCGAGGATGCCTTAATTGGATAAGTAGAGGTGTTGTTAACGCTATAGATGTGTTATCATTATTTGATCGCTGTGCAATTATAATTCATTGATTCTCATTATCACCCGCTGATCTCCATTCTCTCTTCTGTATCTAATATAATTAACTCATATGCCGCCATGATCGTGGCCAATTACCAGACTGGAAAGATCGGTGTAGGGGCAATAACTCTTGTACTGAAACCCCAAAGAGTTTAGTGATACAGTTGAGGCTGAAGAACAACCCCTGGCCCCACCCCACCTGAATGCAAAATCAATCCTGTCGCGCCTAATCTTTTCACTTAAGTACGACTCGACGCATTTAAATCACAAGCTATTTTGAAACCTGCTATTTGTTTAAGGTGTTTGTTTATTTAATTGACGTTAAAGACCGTACTGTGGGGGCTACTGTGTATTTGGGGTGTTTGGCGGCCACCGAAAGAAAACCTCGTAAAGACCACCCGGCGATCTCCGCAGCCATTGGAAATTCCATTTTTAAACTTAAGACGAAAAACCTGCTTATACGGTACGTTAAGGTACTGTAGCTATATGCATCACAATTCTCAAAGAAACACTTAATCAATGCGTTTATCCCACCGTGTTAGTCTTTCTTGTGTTCAGAATTGATCTGCATGCACTGGTAATTAGTTATTCTACATTCTTTATTATTAATTTATTCATTCAAGCGACTATCAAATGACCTCACATTGTACCTCACACTGTCATGGCTTTTAGCTTAATTCGCTGATGAACAAGGTTTACTATTTGACATATCTGTTGTGTCAAATAAGTTCAAATTTCTTAAGTTGAAAAAAAAGGAGATATGCTTTGAAGAATATTATTCCGTCCTCCTCTATTTCATTTTCACATGCAACAACGTTTTTAGACGTATATATTGATTTAGATATATAGGTTAGCTTTTGTTTATAATGTTTGCGTGTAGTATGTGATAAATAGCGTTAAGATTAACGTGTTTAATATAGTTAAATGGTTGACTGCTCTTTCTATCATATGGAGTCAGTGAAGTGTCGAGAAACAAGGTAACATGAAATCATTACACATTAGGTCGCAACGAGTTGTCTCCCCTGCAAAGACAATTTGATTGGAAACTGAACTTCACACTTTGTCAATAAATAAAACCTTGCGTTAATTTTTTCTTTTGAAATGTAAAGCTTATGAATGGAACACGTCTCACGTATAATACAAAACCTTATATTTGTTTACTCTCTTTATTTTACCTTGAATGTCTAATCATCGTTACAAGACCTCTTTGAAAAAACAAAGAAAGCAATACGTCTTTATATTCATATAAAATGA
>JAVFBZ010158599.1:0-18087 GCA_032466195.1 Katharina tunicata | reverse complement strand
GTCGCTGAACCATACTCGCCGCCAGTTTCTCAAGTTCCAGCCCTGTACATTCGTGCACCAGCGAACGCGTAAACGTCCATGTTGTTGTTGCAAAACGGGGCCAACGTATGGTCTCCGAGCCCGTAAACCAGCTGCTCGAAGTCGATTCCGAATGGTTTGTGCAGACACCCGTCTCAAACCAGGTACTTGCCCAGCTGTGTTCGTTGCTGTAGTTGTTCGGTGACCCAAGTGATGGACCCGGATGTAGCAATCTTGTGCTGCATTTGGTATGCGAGGTTTACCACTTCGGGGCCGGTCTTCTGCAGATTGGAACCGCTGAAACCTGTTCCTAAGACGTGAAATAGTGCTCTGTCTGACCTCCATGTGCCGTGCAACTTCTGACTGCGATTCACCTAACTGGAGGCGGTTAATCGCAATATTGAGATTTGCAAGGTTAAGTCTCGGCATGTTTTAACTCGTGGAGAGTGAAATGGAAAAGGCACATCATTGCCAGAATTGCAGCTTAAATACCCATAACCACCCCAGTATTTCCCCCAAGTTTCATTTGCATTCGTCAAAATCTGAATATTTCATGTCGCTTAACACGAGTTTCCACAGAAACGCACCACAACGTGTGTTAATTTTTGTTCAGTGTAGTTGGCCATGTCGTCCCATTCCAGAAGCATTGATAAACATAATCATCCATGGCCATTGTACACAAGAAACGGTATTTTTTTAAAATTGTGACATTTCACCTATGGGTTTCTTTTTTGACAGAGTATACACAAACAATCCATGTAATTTTTACATCTAAACTGATGCGGATTATTGTTTACCCATCAAATTTGGTTGGTCAAAAAAAGACGGAATATTCTGATCCGGATGAGATTTAGTCCACTTTTTTCTGCCGTGTAAACGCATCCATAAACCTGATCTGGCTCACACCCACCAAAGATAAATGGTTCGTGCAAATTCCCGGTCAGTGTTTGTTTAGAATCGACTGACAAGCGTTGACTAGATACAGAGAAGCTGTAGTCTAGAATATGGACATATATTATGTGGGCAACTTGTTTTGGCTACAGATCAGGTATGACTAGGTCGCCTGTTTCACATGACTTCAATTTACTGGAGAAAAAACAACTGATAACATAATTTTCGCTAAGGTAACTTATAACTGGTACTCTTCTTGTTGGGCTGTGATACAAGATTTATATCTGATTTAAGTTAGACGTTGCTATTTCTTTTTGTCTAACCATTGCAATGTAGAAGCATCCAATTGACCTAAAATATAAAGGAAGGAGTGATGCTTTGGCCTTAACATGTTGAAAGAAAATGCTAGCCATCAAATTTGATTGGAACCTTTTTGTCTTGCAAAACGCCTAAAAGCTCCCTGTGACATTTTGACCTTTGTCGTCACTCCACAGTTGAGCATGCGTTTGTAGCTCTTTATCCTAAACCACTAATCTAAAAGAATGATTATTGATTGTTTGGTGTCTTATTTTCGTGAAACTTAATATTGTGAAATTTACAGCAAAGGAATTGCCTGATATCGTTTTTAATGCGATAACATGGTAATTGATTTCAGTAAAGGATTGATATTATTATTGATTCTAGACAACATTACGATGGACACATACTCCCCTTTTGTCTGAGATTATATCAGATATAATTTTAATTCAATATTTTTGAATTAGTTATTAAATTAATTCGTGATTGTTTTACTGCGTGAACAAAATACAAACAAGGTATCAGATGAAGAGGAATACATTTTAAAAATATCACCGTTTGCCAATAAATAAAATGTCATACAAGGTAGATAACCCTCTCATTTCTCAAGCTTTGCCTAAGGCAAACACCTGAAATCAATAGAAGTTCACCTTTGGTCGACCTTATAACACAAATAGGAAAAGAAGGCCCCTCCCCCTCCTCGTCCGAAAAAACAAAAAAAGATGAAATGACAAATAATCCGATGAAAAAGGGAAAAATTATTAGAAAAATTAGTAACCACAAGATTAATTATTTTTCATATCCTGACAGGGCTTTTACCATGAGATATAGAAGAAAAAAAATTCTAGAAATTTCCAAAAAATATCGAAGTGCTAAAAAATGAAGGGGCTGGTTGTTTTGTCATTGGTATATTTATTTTTATAACTACACTGGATCTATAGCTATTTTGGTCAGCAGTCAAAGATTTTATTACATCGGGAAATGCTAACACTGAGTTCGTATACAAGAGTGTCCATCCAAAGATTAAGCATAGTTCAGTGATCGAATCTGATACTCACAAAGCGGATTCAATCATATACATTAGTCTGAAAACCTTCTGAACTTATACATGTTCTATTCACGAACGCGCAATTCCAACATAAGTGTTCCAGGTATTGTGTTTCACATAATAAAATATTGTTACGACATTTTTTATTTTGGGCTGACTGTTCACGCTGCTCTCTGAAAGGATGCCGACATTGAACATAAACTAGTTAATACTGGATCTTTTAAATGTACAAACAGATTCATCAGTTATTTTATCATAGGCAAATAAACTTGTGTCCTAGTCCTAATTTACCTATCCCCGGATAATTATTTTCTTAGATCCAACAGTTCCAACTATAGAAGCCATTGGCGAACAAATATTAGTCCAATATATTTTGAATTGGCTTAAATATAAAAAAAACATTATGTGTTTTATTTTATTGCAATTAAAAGACGTTCTGAAGTCAAAACACTGGTGTATATGTTGAAAACTTTGATAAGCATTTCCCTAAATTCTATCATCTTTTACTTGACTTGAAATTAATGTTTCATATTGCGTCAAAGGTAGCAATTACTGCATTCAAGAGATAAACTTTGTGTAATAGGCCACCTCTGAAAAATGGTGGTGATAGTTTTTTTTTGTCGATGCACTTCCGCTTAAAATGGCACCAGGGAGCCGGTTGTTTTGTTTAGGGTGGTTCCTCACACCAATTAGTGTTAATAGTGAATAATCTTAAATACGGCGTCAAAGTCCAACCAAATAAACAAACATACTGAACAATATGGCGGCGATGGCTGCAATGATGACCACAGCGTTGAAAAAAGCATCAGCGAACAGTTTTTTCGAATTAATTGCGGATTTATATATTATTCATGACCTTTGGTTGCTATCCAATCATCAAGTACATGAGGTTAAATAAGACAACATATTTTTTCCGATTTATTACAGTCAATACATATATACTATTATCTCCTTCTTATGCCATTTGTCAAATAATTTGAATGATGGAATTGCTGAATGACATTTCTAGACATTACACATAACTTATTTGGTGTATTTGTCACCCAAATGTGCCAATTACGTTTTATTTTGACCGTTATACACTCTCTATCAGATTGCAGGAAAGAATCCGAAGTCAATCGGCCATCAATCGTCATTACGTACGTCAAAAACCATAACAAATATGTCTTCCGACTTTCACATTATTTAATTAAATACGAATATGAATCTACAATTCACCAAACTTCGTTTACATGGCAACTCCCTAAATCATATCGGCCATAAACAATGATTCTAAGCAACACGACATATAACCAAATCGCTTCCGGAAAATAAGGTCATATAACTTGGTCTTACTTAGCCCTAATTTCGGCTTATTCGTTAGAGTGCTTTCCGATCCGTAGACAATGCCTAAACTGGACAAGTTAAGCGAGAAGGTGCAGACGTTATAAGTGTACAGGCAATGTTTTGTTACAGGGGCTGATTTTTTTCAGCACATACAATTAAGTTCCACGCCTCATGCTACCTTGTCTCTTTTCCACCATTTGTATTTATGTTTTGTAAGAACTAAGGACAAATTTTATAATTTACCTTTTAGTATATTTCTCATTGTGATTTAATTATCTAAATTACTTATATATTTTTAAGTCCAGATAACACAAAGTAAGTATTTTTCTAGTATGTATTGAAATATATATATTAATGTTATCTGCCTATATGTAGACCCAGTTGTGCTGGTGTGGCTTAAGTTTAAATACATATTGTATATCAACAAATGGATTTCAGGATTATTGACAAAATGTTAACATTTACTAGCGAAATAAAAGAGGGAACAAGAACGTGCCAAATATCGACAATTCACCTCGAACCCCTTCTGCTTGTTAAATTGTTTTTGTTAACAAGGTTGGCGATACGAATAAGTGTCCATTCCTTTTATTTTGAAATTGAACTATTATGCTTTTGCAGACGTCTGACAATGGACGATGTACAGATTACATAATATATTAAATGTAGGAATGTGTTTATACATCATACTTATGTAGGGGCATTTGGCTTTCTAGGCGACCAGACAAAGTATTTTCCAAGTACTGTTATACATCGTTTAGACTTATTCCTAATGTGTGCATGTATTTTGTTCCAGGCCATTGTATGGACTTTTGGACAAGGGACCAAATGTTGGCCCGATATGTTTTTTTAGGCTCTGTTGAACACTATACTCTGCGAATCTTATTTTAAATAGATCAACCGGGCCAAGACTCTTACAAACAAAATTCGGTAACTTATTACAAATAAGGACATATTTCGGTTATGAACCTGTTAGCCTCCCACAAAAGGTATATTGACCACAGGTTCGCTTCGGTCTGTGCAACTTTCCGCGGTGAACTGTCAGTAGTTAGTAGTGGGCCTGCTGTTAGTATTTGATCTACTGTTAGTAGAGGGTCTGTTGTTAGTAGTGGATCTGCTGGTAGTAGTCGGTCTGCTGCTAGTAGTTGGCCTGCTGTTAATAGAGGGTTTGCTGTTTGTACTGGCTCTGCCGTTAGTAGTGGGTCTTCTGCTAGTAGTGGTTCTTCTATTGGTAGTGGGTCTGCTATTAGTAGTGGGTCTACAGTTAGTAGTGGGACTACTGTTAGTAGTGGGTCAACTGTTATTAGTGTTTCTCCTGATAGTAGAGGGTCTGCTGTTAGTAGAGTGTCTGCTGTAAGTAGTGGGTTTTTTGTTGTTTAAATTTTAAAGATTAACCAATCCACTTACGATGAATGTTATCTTAAATCAATTAATTCTCGGGAAACAGATATCACATTTCTGAATTCAGTGTCACCAAACGTTTTTGTGTTTTTTCGATTTAATATTACGTATTGATAAGACAAAATGTTAGATTAATTGAGAACAACTCAAGCGATTGCAACGGCTTTGTTTACGTAAGTTTAACAAATAAATCAAATATACGATTGGCAAAATTTCCGTCTGTGATAATAGATCTTCGACTTCAATTCAAACACCAGTGTATTTCCAGTTTGCATAGGAGTTTTTTTGGTGAGAAAAAACAAAAAATAACTTTCTTCCTGTTCAATTTAAATCCCTCTCCGATAACAGGGAATCTAAACGTTAATTTAAAAAGCTGGTTAATTTATGAAATACGCAGACCATTTTGTCTCCTAATTTATAAACTCGATTCTTATAAATTACTAACATAAAATTTTAGTTGACAGAAGTTCATGTTATCGTATAGTAACTTAATCTAATATGTCATGGTTACTCCAATGATCAGCTAAGATTACAATTCTGCATTTTGTTCGTAAAGAAAAATGCAGTGGTAGTTGATTCTGTTCTGTGCAGTTGTGCCATTCAAGTAATTGTCACGAGAAACAGCGGCCGTGCCTCCAATAAATGACGTAATTGATGAATTATTGTTTCCCCCCCAAAAAGGCAGACGGGTTCCCATTAGCGGCTTCCTCCCCGCGCCAATAGTCATTAGATTGATAGGTAGTTGATCCCATGACGAATAATGAAAGAGGTTAAACAGACAGCTCATAGAAGCTATGTTGATTCTTTCTACCGTGGTATAGTCACTACAGTATTGGTATACAAGATAATATAACATTACTGCAAGCGTCATAACCAAACACACACATTTCTTTAATATCTTGTTTAAGCGGCATTTAGAAGCTGATTACATAGCACAAACATGACGACTGAGGTGGATTTTCAACTTCTGGGTATATTGCTTTATGGGTATATTGCTTATCAATTATACCCAGAAGTTGAAAATCTATTCTAGTCGTCATGTTTGTGTTATCTTTAATATGTCTTAAAAAATTGTTTAATTACATTGTTCATAATATTTGTCTCGGTTAGCTATGAACGTAAAGGTGTGCAATTGTGACTCATTCCCTCTCTTATTCTTTTTACATTTGTTAATTTAAATGCAGACTACTTTGTATATTGATTATTCAGTCTGGACGGATTATGAAGTCGCACGACGAAAAAAATCAACCCAGTATATTGCGCCATACCCACATCTAAGTTGTCCAATCATGTACGCTGCTTTTTATTTTGTGTTTTTTTATTCATTTTTAAATTTTAAACCAGTTTATTAGACGGAAACCAATCAAAACGACTCAATGCATCAGACAAGGCACAACCTAACGAACCTAATGCACCACAACAATTCGGCCCCTTAGCTCAGAGAACACCAGGGTGACTATGGTACAGGAAGCTCTCGCCGACCACCTTCTTTTATGTCTGGATCAGTTCCCATATGCGAGACTCTCTTGCCAGAATAGATGCCGGTTTAAGCGATATAACATTGACATGTTTATTTGTGTGATTATGCCTTGGTCCCTTATGACCATTACTTCCAATCTGTCTCATACATCGCACATGATGAACTTATCGGCCTAGCCATAATAATACTAGGTGAGTCATAAACTCTTTGTATATGGCCTTAATATCCGCAAGCCTGAATGGGAAATAATTACTGCATGTACTGCAATCCGGGGAATGTAATAAATATCACTTAGGTTAGACAGAATTTCCGGAACCGCATATTTAATGGCAATTTCATTAATATTTGAATTTCATATTATATGCTTTTCATTTTCTTACTTTGTCTGATTAGATCATTTTGAAGTAAATCAGTTTAAATATTTATTCTAAGGTCAATGAAAGTTATTGAAACCAGAAATGTAGGTTATCCTTTCTATGGTGCTGGTTAGCTAATTGCACAACACGCCGAAAGTGGTAAATAATAAAATTCACAATAGACGGTATTTCACCCGAAAGCTATTTAATTATTAAAGATAAAAAAAATAATAACAGAAATATTTGCAAACTACTTCGGTAAACTACTGTTTGTATTCAAATCTCGGTTAAATATTTTAATACGCCTATGCATAAAATTGCTTATTGAATGTTTTGTTTCGCCGACCAAATATTACATATGATTACATGTACATATAAGTCTTGGTAATTATACAATATTTTCGGATTATGTATTGGCTGAAACGTACCACGTGATCAATGTGTAAGAAGCAGTGTACTCTCGAGTTGCATAAATCTTGCTTGAAAACGATCATAGACTGCTATTCCGTTTTCTTCTGTGTAATTATACCATATCTCCTGATTCTATATTAAGGGAAACGTAAAACGTGATCAATGTGTAACCTGCAGTGTAGACGCGATTTGTATAAATCTTGATGTAAACCTGATGACTAAATTTCAATCGATCACAGACTGCTATTCCGTTTTCTACTTTGATTTGACCTGAGAAATTCTACCATATTTCTGATTCTATATTAGTTGAAATGTAACACGAACTCAATGTGTAACCAGCAGTGCAGACTCGAGGTATATGAATGTTGTAAACCTGACCTAAAATTTCGATCAATCACTGACGGCTATTCCGTTTTCACTTGACTTGTGTCAAAGATATCTTCTGTTTTAATATCAACTTCGTCACAAAAGCGATTTGTTACTGAGATATCCATTGTTAAGGTATACTAATTAGATGCTGGTCATATAATAAATCAATCCAGGTATTTTAATTCGGCATGTACAGTCTTATACAGACCCACAGTAGTCGTAAAAACTTCGGCCTCTTTCCTCAGTCGGTATTAATTGCTGTGGGTCTGTAAGACTCAACATAGACTTGAACAAAACAACATAACTGAATAATGTGCCATGTTCAGAATCCACGCAAGCTGGCTCAATAGCAACATTTTCTTAGATTTATAGACATACTAGACAATAATTATGTGGGTTCCAACTATTTTATTTTTCAAGCGACGTTTCGGTACAGATAATAGCACCGTTCGTTGTCAAGCATAGTGACCAATCAGGTAAATTACAGAGGATGTACAACTGTTACAACAACACAAATGAAAAAAGTGTGGGACAATTTATGATTAAGGATACAACCATTTAGAGTAATTTTACAAAATGGATTTGATTATCAAATGTTGAGGGATATTAAAGACATGGCCTCTGTTGATTTGTTGGTTTCCGTCTTTTTTATATATTTGTATGGTTTCTATTAGTTTCCTGGTGGTCATATTTGTTACGATTGTTACCATGTAGTTTATTTTTTTCCTATCAAATGTATAGTCAGGGTGAGCTTGTAAGTGGTCGGAATTTCATTGGAGTCCTGTTGTTTTACTGAGACCATGTGTTCTTTTATTCTGCAGATAACCGGTCTGAATGTTTCACAAATATATTTTTATTGCAGAAGGAGGTAATCATGGGAGAATATAACACTTAGGCGGCGAATACACGGAGGGGAGGGGAAGACGTTTTCCATTGTCACTGTGAGCCACTTTTCAAAATAGTGTCAATATTTAACTTTTCTTTAAGAATTCTGCTCATTTGGTAGTTTGGCTTTCGAATGAATGGTATGGTTGTTCGGAATGTGAGATATTAAAGGTTTATAGACCTTTGTATAAGATTGTCTTCGGTGTAAACGAACGAAACAGTCTGTCCATCATCCAATGCCGCAACCCTTGAGAATATGCCGATGGGCATCTTCCAACATTTCAAGCCCTCGTATACGTCTTTGCTGCAGATAATATATTTCGGTTGTATTATGCCATCATCGTCAGTTAAACATATGCCAAACTATGCTTAACTGACGATGGCACCATAAAGCCAAAATATATTATCTATACCGACATGACGTCCTTGTTCGGAGTTTCCCTGATTCTATGTTTCTCTAAAAAGATCTGTGGATTAACTGGTTATTCGAAACTTGTTATCATGAACATAATTACATTTATTCCGGTATCCAATATTCAATTTATTTTAATGTACCTTATCTAATATACTGTCATATTTCTTAGAGAATATCAAAACGAATTGAACATATCATCTATTTGAGTCGCATTTGAATGTAGAGACGATATTTACATTACCATCTGTCCCAAAGCTACCACTAATCTGAACCTACCAGTCAAACAGACAATACATGTAAGGAGGAGTAAATTGCCTTATCTGATGAAAGATATTATATTTTTTCCTAAATCATTAAATTCAGAAATCCTCATTGTGTTTTCGTTTCCTTTGTTAGAAAATTATCCTTCTGTCTAATTTGAACAAATAGTTTGCTGAATAGCTAATTCTGAACTGAACACATGCGCCTTATTTACAAGTTTTATGCATTTAATTCATCGTCAAATAAAAACGTTAAAATTACAGTTTGGAAATGTGTACAGTTGTTTCATATACGGATTTTTAACCAACCGCAAATTGACCAATCACATCTAAAAGAATTTGGTTGATGGAAAATAATGTAATATATCTTGGTTGATTTGTATTATTTTCATTTGATTTGTATTATTTTCATTTGCTTTGTATAATTAGTTGCAATCAATCAGAATAGAATTTAATTACACTACCGTGTTTATAAAAAAAGTTTTTAAAATTTATTAAAACTAACTTGACAAGATTTTTTTCGCATAGAAGGGGATTCAATTCTCCACATAACACTGGGTACGGTAACTGACATCTCTGTATCCTACAGTGTTTTGGTTTGGTAAACATATCGCAATTATTGTTCTGTTGTGTGACTGTTCAAACCATAAAGACACTGTCGAAATGGTGTATAAGTTATTGTCTATTGTAATAATAAAATACAAACAAACAGCTAACACACACACGCACACACTTTTTTGTATTTTTCTGTCTGATTTCTAAACGACACTTTAAGATCAGGTTTCTTTTTGCGGTACAGATTTTGATGATTTTAATACAAAATAGCATTTAAAAATATAGTTTTGTGTTATGTGGGCAATATGTCTTTAACAAGAAGTACAATAGAACACACAGCCATAAAGACAAGGTTTGTGATACTCGTCTATCGTTGAGTGGGAGGACGAAGTTACAATGCTTTGGTATTTTCGGGGAAACTCTGCGTAGAATGAGACAACTCCAGGCTAGTTAGTACTTTAAGGTGACTGACTTTTTTGCAATGCGTTGTTGAATTTGTCAAATCGGATTTCCTATATCGGCTATTTTTAAATTATTTATTCTGACACGGGCTAACTGTTAAACGATCCTTATCTCCATTCTATTAGATCTTCATTCATGTTACCATTCGTGTATGTTTTATTAATGCTGTATGACGTCAATATAAAGACTCTCAAGAGTATTCCATTGATATGTAAGTGGTAAACGGGTGCAGTCGTGTCACGGCACTGAATCGTAAAACAAAACAATTGAACAATAATAAATCGAAGCGGGGTTAAAATACTTAAAAGTTAACTGAATTAGAAGTTACGTACTGCATTATGTTACAAGAAGCTTGTTTGGAGTTCTTCCTTGTTGCAATTCGAAATAACCACGGATATAAATGAAAATCGACCCAGGTAATTATGTTATGGCAAGGTTTACAATATTCCTTTTCTCAAGGGAATACGAGTATCAACAACAAATTGTCATTTCTGTAAATCCATCCTGGCAAAAATCACTTAAACAGGTACTGCAGCTACGTTGGTTTGTGGAAAGTTATTCGACCAAATTTTATAGTAAAGCTTTAGCAAACGTTTATAGACAGTATATATTTTACCGAGTTTTGATTAATTCAGACCTTTGTGATAAAAGAAAGGATAAACGGATTGCCTGTTTGATAGGTTTTATCTGCTGGATACAGACAATATCACATTGAATACTCAAGTTGAATTATCATTGCCACTAACCATATTTATAAAAAAAATATACCAGATGAAAAAATAATGGGTCATGGATTACATTGTCGATATTTTGTAAAACGTTACCCAAAAATGTGCAATAACCACGAATGTAGAATACACTTTTTTATAGTAATTGAGCAGCACCATGGATCAGTTTTATGAGAGTTGGACTGCCGAATTCCTTTAACTGTACCTGGTATCGGTGTTAGGCTCCCTGTGGACCATATGAATATAAGGGAATTTTTCCGGTGGCTGCGGAGATCACAGTGTGATTTTTACGTGTTTTTTCCCCCGTTTTTTTTTACCAAAAACTGGTAACACAAAGTCGTTATTAAAGTGAAATACGATGTTAAACACCAAATTAATCACAAATATCTAATAAAATCAATAAATAACAATTCAGGCTGCAGCTGCTCGATTACAATGCCCTCTAAAGTTGAAAAGTCAGTTGGTGAAATAAGATACTAAAAAGATATCAGCTAATATCAATTTCGGTAACGTAGACTCGCAATTAATATATGGGTGTTTTTTTTTTTTATCTGGTCTCTATGTGCTACAATTTATTTCATTTAATGTAAGACAAGACAATAATTATGTTTTGAGTAGCTAATTATAGTTTATTTTCACAAACCTTAAGCCAAGTGAAGAGTTATGGTTGCAGTTTGAGTTAAGCATTGGTAACTTTTTGCTAGAGGATAAAAAGGGTAAATTATTTTTCGTAAATGAAATACCTCTCAGAACGATTAAATCCTAGACTGTTCCAAGCCATATAGATGAAGACTGTCATTTTTGTCTAACTGAACCGATGAGACGCAAATCTCACGGAGCAGAACATTGCCAGCTGTGCGTAGAATAATAATTCACATCATCATTGGACCCTGTTCAACAGGGGATCTGCATATATGAAACAAGTTGGTGAAATTGGCCGGTCAATTATGATGAATGTCCCAATGCTATCACAATGAGTACATTGGTCATTTGATGGTTATCCCATGGCACAACGTGTCAATGTTAGCTTGATTGTAAGAGACCAGGTTTATCTCCTTTACAAACAACAATTTGATTTAAACGCGGTAGTAGAGGGGTTAAGGAGACGTGGCTACTTGAATTGAACTGTCTTTTCTCTTCGTGTAAGAGCTAATCCGCCGAGGACGTCACTTATTGATTTCATGCTATTTACCATTTTGCAATACGTTTTACCTGAACATATATTGGTGTACTTTTAAGCGCAATGAAATTGAATTACTATTTTGAAATACTAACGGTCGTCGTGGTTATCAATTAATAACAAATATTTGTTGGGAGGGCTACTTTCCCTCAACATGACATCTTCACACTGAAATTGTTTAATTGACTTTTTGGAAAAACTAACTGTCACCGTAGTAATCAATTATTAAAAAATAACGCATTTGTGGGAAGGGCTACTTTTAAAGTAGGCTACACTAGAAACGCATGGATTTATTTGCTTTCCAATTTTTCTGCTGTATATTGTATACCCATTTTCCTGACCATTACATCTTCACACTTGAATTGTTTAATTAAACTCTACCAAATTTAAACTCTCGAGTTTCATTCTTCTTGATAGCAAACTATTTATGATGATTAGGCAATGTTTAAGACTTAATTAAATTTGTTTGGACATTGTTAAAAAAGCATCTGATTATATTATATTAGAACAGTTAGTATTAAAGCCGCGATAAATCTGGAAAACACATCAATTATTTATTAACTTTGCGGTAGCAACAGATTCTTTCAAGTGAGTTTAGTGGGTAGATTATTTAACTCTGTTAAAGGTCCTGAGTTGTTACCTAAAAATTTCCATAAATCTGGTCATCTATAACTTATTTATGCTAAAGTTAGCATAAATAAGCTATAGATGACCAGATTTATGGAAATTTTTAATATGTTTTTAAAATCATGTAATATCAACCAGCACTATGTACAACACTGTCCGTAGTGGCCGTCATTGACCACTGGCGATTTTGTGTCTGGCATTGTTATGCGGTTAATCTTTCAAAAAAGTCTAGGGCTATAACATCCTCTAAAATCAATCAACGGCAAACAAGTCTATTGAAGTGTTTTGCATGGTGGCCATGATTGAATGCTGACGATTTAGTTTCTGGCTCTAAGATTCTGGTCCAGTTCTCAGATATGCCGAAGGCAGTAAAATTTGATCAACTATATATGTTCCAAGGAAATGTAGGAAAAAAAGAATGAAATAATTATATAGCCGACACATAAAATAGTATCTACGCTTTGGCTTTATTCGTATGAACTTTTGAAAACTACTGTTATTAACGACCTGACAAACTTGTACATTTGAACCATGAACGCTTTTTATTTGATTCTGAGATTAGTTCTGAAAAAAATTCACTGTCCAACCATTACTAACAAGACAGGAAACGCCCTTTTTAAAATTATATATCGATTGCATCATAACTGGTTCTGTCAATAGATCAACTTAATAACTATATAAAAAGCAACCACAAAACATTCATTTAGAAAATATAACTTTATTTAATATTACCAAACGACAGTGACAAAAATGTGTTTCATCGGGAGTAATTTATGTCGATATCAATCTAATCATAGTCAATATGCAGTGTTTCTTTCAACCTCTGTACCTTCAGACTTTGATAGACAATTCAACATACTGAATCTCCACTGCATGAATTATTAACACATTTCAATTGACTCTTAAAGTTCTAGCTTTGTTGTTGCTGTTAGAAAATAGCATTCACACTCCAAAGATTAAACGCTTAGGTTGCCATCAGAAGTTTGACCCGGTTTGTGCATGTTACACTTAATGCAAGGCAAGTGCTATATTTTTTGTCGAGTGACCCATTTCTGTATCATCAGCAATAATTATTTCTTGGGGTGTAGTAAAATAAGCACAAGCAAGGTCGCCATCATTACTGTAAATAACATAAATATTTTGATTATATTATATTGCGTGCTTGTTTTATTATGGAAGTGCGATTTGGTGGAGAATGAAGCTGTGTAAATCGCAAAGAATTACGCCAAAATGTATAAAAAATGAAGAAAAGAACACGACTACCGATAAACCTATGGTACGATGGCAAAGACCTGATTTAATTCTGAGAAATAGTCTTGCTGTTGCAAAAAACTTATTGGGAAAAGGGGTAAGCTAATGTATATGAGAAGGATTTTCCAGGCTTAATTCATTCGACATTGCTTTCGCAGTCTGCGTTACCTCTTTTTTTTATAATTCATTTTCAAGTTGAAAAGCCAATTCTATCCAATAAGGAATATCTCTTTGAATCACGTCAAGTAGCGTGGAAAGTTCGCAACGTAAATTTCCGACAGCCCTACAAATGTGGTCCGTCTGCTTCAGCTAAATTAACAATTTATCCGTCTAAAATTCTAAGGACCTACAGGTTTAAAAAAAAAAACGATTTCTATTGACAATCTGGCTAAAAAAATACATGGTTCATATTTGGTTTAAATGACTGCGCCGTGGTTTATTTGGTTGTGTATTAAACTGCTGAGTCCCCTCCATTTTACCCTGTGTTGGTTCGACTTTCAACCTTTCACGCACACAAGGTCTTAATATTAACAGAAACAATATTTGGCTTTCAAATTTGTAAAATTTGTGAAACGAAGTAAATAAGCGTCCAAAATGTGTTTAGGTTGAAAGTAAACAAAGTCACTACTCCTCACTATAGGAAGTTTACGTATGGTAAACTTTATACGTGTGCCGTCTTTTTGACTCAAGGAAAAGATAGCCCCAAGCTGCGAGATAGTTCCATTTCCGGTTGAATGAATTATTGTAAGAAACTTTCTTCCATCCGGAAACCCCGATTTCTGACTTCTCACCAGTTTCGAAGGAGCCGTCTTTCTTATCTGAGACGTCTTGGAATACTTGATCAATGGTTCTTTGTAAATTCTCAATCACACTTTAAGAATTGATTTGACACTTAAACCGTGTGTCTGCATATTTCATTCTGACTTACAGTTTGTTATGTGTTAGTAAGTGTTCATTAAAAAAACTCAGACGATACGTGTTATTTTAACTGACCATCTTGACTGGGATTGGTTAATGCCATTCTTCCATCGATTACATACATTAAAATTTAAAATCTCGTAATTTGGATGCTTTCTGGACTTACAGAAATGGATGACATGTTTGTATTGCGACAAAACTACACATCCCAAGCAACGGAAGTGAACCATTCGACATTCCTTTACAAAACCTTTCTGTCACAGAACTTTTTTCAATACGATACTGTTACAAAATTCTTAAACGATTACAACTTGTCATGCGGACTCCCATTGTGTGTTTAAATTCAGATGTTTATAGAATAAAGGAGTATTCATTGCGCTCTCATTATAAGCATAATTGGGTATTCCGACCATAAACTAATGTAATAGAGTGACGTTTTGGTAATTTATTTTACAGGAACATATATGATAATTGTCAGTGTGTTATTTACACCCATTTCAGACGATGTGACGTGGCTCACTAGATTGGTCGATGCTACCTTTGATTTACTTGTTAATGTTTTGATCTCCTTTGCCAATTATATAACTAAGTCTTCGCGATTTAGATTTACGGTTTTCTGTCAGATACCAATAATAAAAATTCGTCGCATACGTTAAATGGCCTTGATTACGACGTTAACCACCTTTAAACTACAGAAAATGAATTAAAGGAACATATAGTATTATATTGAGTTCATTCTCCATGCACTAAATTAGATAGAACAACTTTCTTTATATACAAATTAGTTTGATCAAACTAATTTATCATTGAACTACTATAAAAATCTGATCGAGTGAGCCAAAAAACTAGACCAAACTAAATAGGCTGAAAGTTATGTCATTCATTGGATTCACAACAACCAATTCGGATATCATTGCTGTAACAAATTGAACACGCTACCTACACAACTAGAGCTTAATGTCCCTAATAAGCTTCCTAAGAGTTTTACACTGCTCGATTTCATGAGAAATGAATTCAAATTAAAAAGCAATTACTTATAAATGCCACTTAAACAAGCAATTATTTATAATTTAATCAATTCGACGGAGGTGGATATTGTGTTTTGTAGTCGAAGATATCAGGCTAAATTAAGCAGAAATATATTTGAATTTTTGGTGGAATTTGTCTCTCTAAGACCTATTAAAACAGCTTCAACCAAAAGAACTGGAGAAGAACAAAACTCATTTTATTAAAAATGTTGAATAAAATTAATTGTCGCTTCAAGACTCAATTAAAGTATGAATCCAACTGGATTCAGAGTGTTGTATTTCTGAATGCAGTCCCAATCAAATTGCCACAAAAAGTATTCATAATAAAAAAATAAATTAAATTAAAATGCTTCTTGATAATTAGTATTATTTTAATAGGGAAGAGTTTAAAACCGTAACAGTTTGCTCGGCGTACTCTTATGTGTAGACGCCTTAATCTTAGCATGGGATTAAACATGTAATTGTCATAACAAGCCGCTACTGCATTGGAAGACAACACTTTTAACTTAATTGTACTTAACTGTGACTTATTACGCTTCCATGTGCAAATGGTCAAACGAGAGTTCAACGCTTCCTCGGTGCCCGATCGCTCACTGTGCTTTTAGTCATCATTACTAATGCAAGGTACGTGTAGTTTATAATCATGTCTGCGCAATTCCACGGACATACTTTATTTAATTAACTGCTTATTAAAAATAAAATTGACAATTTGGTACATTTCAAATAAATCAAAAAAATAATGAGCCCTTACAGACAAAATCTTTGTCAAACTATGTTTTGTTGTATCTCCATTTGCACGTGTCATATGTTCAGCCTAATAAAATTTTCAAATACTGTGTTTTATTGAAGAACATGGGAACTTTCTATGGTTTATTCAATGCCACTAAAAATCGTGTCATGAACTATATGTTTCTATTCGTTATATTTATGGAGCTATTGGCGATTATTTGAAGCCCTAATCCATATAATATGATACATGGCGAAGGTAACATATACTGTAATGAATCTGGGATTTTACGGAACTACATATTGGGTTGGGATTCGAACAGGATAGAATCTGAACCACATTATATGTTAAGTAGAGGTTAAAGCTTTATCTGACAGGCACAGTGGAGTCAAAATGCATTAATTTAGTAAACATAGATTAAGAGAACTAGGAAGTAATACTGGTAAAGATATTATATTTCGGCTGCAATATGATGACATAGTACACCACCGTGAGTTTCATTTAATCTGTGTTGCTCGAAATTAAATTGATCTATGGAACTACTGGCTTCAGAGAAACATGCCTGCGGTCTTTATTTTAGGTCCAGCAATGTGTCAATGTTTTTAATCCCTCAACCTCTTCAGGGGATACATTCTCATTAAGACGACAATATCAGCTGCATGTACAGAGAGAGGTACGGCAATACATTCGTAAGATATGTATGGTGATGTAAAGGTGTAAAATGAACTACCATTTAAATCCATCACCCTCAGAGCCATCATCATGGGGTGGTAGGTCTTGTCACACTAAAAACTAACAACAATGTGCTAAAGAAAATTGTTGAATTCGAATAATACTTTCTCTGTGTTGCACAAACATGTTCGGATTAATTGAAACAGGTTTCTTTGTGACATATTTATTATATCAGAGATTGGCATTAGATAGAATCAACTGGAATCAACCATGCAAGACCAGACAAGTCATGTTTTGAAAACGTGTTAATTTTGGTAGTAAAATAAAATATTGGAAATTATGTTTTATGAACTTATATTGTAATATACGTGCATGAGTAGAAGATTGGTCGCTTATCTGTTTGTCATGTTTATGAAGTGTTTGTTTCCTTAAAGTAAACTCTGAGTGTTTAGCACTGGACTAAATCAAGTGACCAGTCACATTAATACAATTGCTATCCTGTAAATGAAGGTCAGTTTTGGTAAGAATTTATTCTTGTTTGTATACGGTGCATGTTTAGGTAGAGAATTGGCTTTGCCGCCCCTTTCCGTTTGTCAGTTGTAACTATTTCGGCAACTGGTACTCATTGCATTTGACCACTGAGTGACCGTGAGAAAAAAATGGGAAATGTCAACTTAGGCCGGATCCTATTCTCTGCCTATATACACTCTTCAAAAAAAGAAACGCAAAATGAAATTCAAAAATGATAATCACAATTTTGTACACATATGTTAACTCAAACAGTT
>JAVFBZ010158598.1:3008-20149 GCA_032466195.1 Katharina tunicata | reverse complement strand
TTTCCATTCTACATCACGGTAGTTGAAGTGATCATGTCACTTAAACAACATTTCAATGAACATTCACTTATCAGATATATACATGTAGTTTATTCTGTCCTTTTGAACAGTTTCTGTTTTTCTTGGCTTGAGTATTTTTTGTTACTTTTATCTGCAACAAAGACATACATATAATATGGTGCAAGCAGTCCACCATACATTTAACTTAACAGTAGTTCAGTTAAAATGGCTTTCCCTGGAAAACGAGTAATCCTAGAAAAAATCTACCAGCAGTTCTGCTAACAACTTGCTATTGTCTATAATTTGACTATGGCTTTGTTTCCTTCCACTTTTTTAAAGTAACGTATGTTACATTATAGTTCATATGATAATACGGTCTTTACGTTATGAGTATTTTTGTGTAATTGTTATGTACTAACAATGATTTGCTAGTTACCATTTTGTGACTAAATGCGTTTTATCTTACATAATTATTAACAACCCACATTCAAACTTGATTACATGGCAACTCATTTCATGTATAATTATGATTGTTTGTTATATTTGCAGTTCGTTGTATGTTTACATATTGTTCAAGTTTTTCACATGAAAAGTGTTGATTATTTTATGTAATATGAATTTTTCTCAGAATGCCAGTCGTTTTTGTATTAAGTCAGAGCTGGGTTAAGGGGAGTAATTTGTTTACTCGGTGATCAGCAAAAAGCAATTATGTAAACTTATTTAACTATTTTTGGGAAATAAAATCCACAAAGGCTGGCCGTGTAAATAGCTACAGATGCTAGCTGAACGTGTTTTAAAGCTGAAAACAAGGATAGAAATGAGATGTAGGGCAAATCAATAGTTTGAAAAATAAACCCTGTTAGATATGATACATGAGTTAACATTACACCTATTGAATGAGTTCTGTTCTAGTTCATGTTATTAGATCCTTCATTTTCCTTGTCTCTTTCTTCTTGTCAAATGTACTCTAAGCTGGTTCACTTAAAGTGCAAGTTTTGGTTACATTTATGCACATTTAAACATTTGAATTTTGATTTTAACAACCATGAATAACATTGAGTACACTGACCTTTCTGTCTGTGTTTTGTATTTTTTAAAACCTTATTTAATGATGCCAAATAAAAATACTGTCCTTTATTTCCATTCTCTTTTGAGAGTTTTACATTTCATTGAAATAATTACTGAAATATTTTGCAAGGGCCGCACATGTAGGTCATGCAGCAACTCTTTACATCCATCGCAATAAAATATGATTTCTGATATACAGGGGTTCATTACAATGATTATCAATTAATTCTGTGACTCGGTTAGTATAACAGCAGTGTTTAAAGACTGCTGATTTCCCTTGTATGTACATGTACTGCTTATATCCAAGTCAACTGTCACTGCATACATGTGGTTTGCGAGATGGATTTTACAAGGTACTATCTCTGGGTTTTTTCAAAACACCTATATGTACTATTTGCATGTATCATTATCAAAGACTCCTGTAAGTAAAATAACCACGAAGGCTAACACCAAGATAGTCAATAAATAAATAAACCATTATTCTTAATGTGAAATATTGCTGGTCTTTTCCAGGTGTATAAAAGCAGCCCTATTGCCCCAGCAACAGGATAGTATGTCATTCCAAACAGAGGCCGTATCAGATTTGAAAAGGCCTAAATTCTGTCAGATGTTTAGAGTGGCCATGCCTGATTATAAACTGTTTGCGAAAACACTACAGGTTAACGTCTGTAGCGTGGTACAACACAGAGAGAACGAGTGCTTGGTAAGAATCTCTTTGGATATATATTATAAGACAACAATGTAAACAGGAAAGAAATGCTACCTAAATTTCAAAGCTCATTTTATGACTGTCGTCTTTGTTTATGTGTTATTTTTTTCCCCCTAATATTATCGTACCATTCTGTCAAGCGATTGATTATATATATTTTTTTCAATATTGCTTTAAGATTTTTCAGTAATTTCTTACATTTTTATTATGTGTTTTTTTTTCTTATTATTATTATTATCAGCCATATTACTTTCATCTTCTTTTTTTCTTTCGCAACCATATAATAAAAAGAAAAATAATTTTTTTTGTTTGTTTTCTTCAATTTTGAATATATTTATTTACAGGGCTGTGCACAAGTCAGTTTGGCCGATTTTGATCCCAAGGATATTTCAGTTCGCTGGTACAATGTACTGAGCTTCCAGTTTATGCAGTCAGACTTTAAACAAACCAAGAAAAGTTCATCTGTCACAAAGTCAATCACACCAACATCTTCACCATGTGACTCTGGAGAGGTATGTTTAATTGGCATTTACATGTAGTTGTTTTTGGTCTGGCTAACTCTGACAAAAAAGAAGAAGTCCTGAAAAAAATGTGTTTATATATTCAGGATGGTTTTAGCAGATAAAAACTGAGATACTTTTAAACAATAATCCACATTAAGAGTTTGGGTAAACGAACTTCGGACAAGTTTAGACATTTTGTGTGGCCCCATCTATGTTACGTTTTAACCCTGGAACTAATATTCTATCTCACCTCGTGCTTGGCTTAAAGAGGTTAGCAGAAAGGTCTTAAAGTTCCTGTGACCCTGTGTCACTGTGTGTGGCTGGATGGCTGACCGTCATGCTGTCTCCAGGAATTTTATTCCAGAATTTTTGCAAGAAAACGCTCTGAATATGATTTAAATGGCGTGTAGCCTGATGTTAAGAACAGAATAAAGTTTTATTCACATAATCATCCAACACATTTTTTTTTCTTTATGCACTTTAAGTAGATAATCTAGTTTTGTGACATTTCATGCAGTGTTAAAAAGGTAATGTTCATGTACGTTAATGAATGAGATAGCTCTTCTGGAATCTTATTTATGTATTCATGCTTTTTTATTCTGTCTGATGATAATTCGAGTTTATAATCTTACTGTAGTTTCTCCTTGGAGTATTTGGTGGGGGACGCCCTGGAAATCCCTGAGCTAAGGGGCATCAGGAAGCTGATTTCCTGTGGTGTTTAGTTTTCTGCCTGTAAATGTATGGTGGTGTCTTTTGTGTTGTCAGTTCGGTTGTGCAAGTGGTGCCATCTGCTGTTGGAATACACTGCCGTCATATAAGTGAAATAACCTTGAGCACGGCGTTAAACACCAATCAATCTATCTGTGTTGTCAGCATCGTTTAGGATGATTTCCTCCACTAATTGGGCTGGCATGCCATCATATGAGTGAAGTAACTTGAAGTATGGCATAATACATCAATCAAACAAATGCCTGGTGTATTTTTCAGGAAGTCTAACTAATTATTCTTTTATTTTAATAGAAACGCGATATTACCACTTCCCCAGCTGGGGGTGATAAGGTTACTCAATTGTTGGAAGCTTCGTCAGCCAGGCTGAGAAAAGACAACTCAAAAGAAATGAGGTAAGACAAGATAAAGTGTGGTAAAAAAAGAATCAATAGTGTAGATGGCAAAGTACCATTACTAAGATTAATTTTCAAATTTCAAACTCATTTTTAACACAATCGTTAAACTTTGAATTGACTCCAACTTGTATGGTCTTATTTCTTGTCACTTTATAATAGGACTATCGGATTTTTCACTGTTATCAAACAAACATATGTAATAAAGATAAATGTACTTTGCTATTTAAGTCATGTCTTTCTTAGCCGTAAATCAGATTAAGAAATAAGATAACCTAGTTTCAGAGATACATAATAAGCTTTTTAATTTTGAGTAGATAGGAATGTTTATGTTTGAGGTTGATGGATGTGTTTCTATTAAGGTAGAGTAGATACTTAATGAAAGTGTTAATACCCTAATAGTTAAAAGATTAAAAACTTACACCAACTCAAAGAAGCGGAACTTGTTTGTTTACAGTTCAACTTAATAGTAATCAAGTACCATATGCAATTTAAAATTCTGTCAAAGTTAAAGAATTTTTGTGTAAATATTAATAGTAAGACAAGAAAGAAAACCAAAGAAAAAAATAACTAGGGTAGCTACCTGGATGTTTAGTACAATAAAGCTCTTAAAAGCGTAAATGTGCTTAGAGTGTCATTCATGTTTTTGTTGAAGCGAAGTTATTTGACATTGAGAAATGTTCTGGAAATGTTTTAATGAAGTAGGACAGCTGTCATCAAGACTTGAATGCAGCCCCAGAAAATGTCAGCCAACTGGGAACTTTATGCCCCATGTAACTGACATGTGTCTGTCAACATAGAATTTAATAGGAGTCCAGAGTACTCGGCTAGTTTCAACTGTAATCTCTTTTCAGTATGCTAGACCATGTGTTCATGTACAATATTCATGTAGACAAGGTTAGCTCCACATAGATTAAAACTACTGATGCAATGTAGTAATTTACCTTTAATGTGTCTTAAGCTGGACAAAGACATTTAAGGTAGGGTTGGCTTCGCAGCCCTATAAAATAAGAGACCTTCTGATCTAAGAAGTCCTCTTGGTTAGATATTACAGGGTGACTTATTCTATGTACGTTATTTCAGGGGCATTTACAAAAGGATTAAAAGCTACTTAGGCACAATGTTTCAAATGACAGAGAACATATTAACACAAACCAGAGCCAAAAGCAGCTATATACAAGATAGTTTGCAACTGTAACATTTTGTAGATTGGTGAATCTGCCCTCCCCATTCACACCAGAATAAAGGGGCACGATACATCAAAAGACAATCAGTAATTTCAGAGCACTTAACAGAATCCCCCAAAATACATGCAGTAGGACAGCATTCAGATCTGGACAGAAACCAGACCAACAGAGAACAAAACTACAGGAAGCTATTCAAGGACCTAGACCCACATCATAACAGAGACAAGGGCATACATGTATGTCTGTCCAATGCCTACATGTATGACCATTTTCAAACTAATTTCAACAATAGAAGAACTTCTGTTAAAGTCACACAATGACCTGACATGTTTTACTCATTATCTGTTTATAAACGCCATGTATTTGTTGATCATTATCACTTTTAAATTATCTCAGAAAGTATTTTCCCATTACCTTTGAGGGTAAAAACCTTGGCAAATTTAATAGTTTTATGGAGATTTTAACAAAAGTTGCTGTCCTAAAAAATGACTTAATTCTATTCAATCAAAAGCTTCTAAAATGCAAGCTAAAATATTATTAGATACATTATATAAATCGTTATGTGGCATGTTATAATTATAGTTTATGGAAAATAAACGGGGGATTCATAACATCCTCAAAAGGGAGGGTTAAACTAGGTCAGCCCCCTGTAGTTTCCACACATGTGTTAGGGCTGGTCTTTTGAGCTCTCCATGAGGGTTTAATGGCTGTTAGGCCGACTGAATCCCTCCTCCATTCATTCATACTGAAGAGGTTGTCAGTGATAAGCGTTGTCATTATTGTACTATTTTTTATTATGTTCTACCTGGCTGCTTGGTTTGATTATCCTTCAATCTGTCTGGGCAGCTGCTAACTTTTTACTTACTACTTACAATAATTACTCTCAAAGTTCAAATAATAATTAAAAATTGTTTTTTTCCGAAACTTATCTGACAAACTGTTTTTAATAATTTCAAGGGTCCACAAGAAAAAAAAACATAGGCAAATAGAATTAATGTAAAGAAACATTTGTTGAATGTTTAATAGTATGGGACAAACTCAACGAAGCATGCAGTGATTATTTTTCTTAAATTATGCAAACTGCAGCTTATGACCTAGTTCCAGTGGATTCAATCTAGGTATAGTTGTCTTCTAGTTGATAAAATAGGCAAAACTTAAAATAATTAAAAACATATTGATGCATTTTTGGTAATTTTCAAACCAGCTCCGTGTTAAATAAGATTGACTCAATGCCTTCTATAACCCTGACCCCAGGTGCTCATTTTATTACACAGGAGAACAACCCCCATGCCTGACTGCACCTCTGGATTGTTCATGCAAACACTGAGGCATAAAGATTACATGATATTTAGAGTGTGTACTTTGTGTGAATATTATTCTAGTGATAGTCTGATAGACTGTTGTGGAAATGCTCTATAAAGAAGGAGAACAAATGTGAATTGTCCTTTTTTGTATTAAATAGTTTTTTTTTATCTAGGTTTTTGAAATAATCACCCTATCAGTATCTTATAAATATTTCCAGGCCCATTGTTGCATGGTTAAAGTACCTGGAATAAAACCCCAGTCAATCAATCAATCAATCAACCAATAAAACCAACATAGGCATACTCTCCACATATTAAACCACCATGCATCCTTGTGTCTTTCAATAGATTCCAATTTCATATAAACTTTGCATGAGTTGTCAGCAGGTATAAATGCAGTAATGGGTCAGTTGTACATGTAAGTGATGTTTATGTTTTCAGCTATATGAAGTCTCACCCGAGTGTACTGTCAGTGAAGGAAGAAAGCAGTGATGAGTCCACCATTATCTCCTCACAAACATCAACACTCACCAGGAACCAAGGTAAGAGATAGCACTCTTTAACACTCTTCCCTTGAAATGGTAGGACTTCTGGCTCCACATGCCTGTCGGGAACAATTCAAGAAGACATTAAAATAGCATTATTTACCTTCGTGAGTTACTTGTATCTGAAGTAGAGCAATGTTACAACTCAATATTAAAGCACTATGCATCCATGTGTATCTTTTTTTTTTGGACTCGTACATTTACTCTACTTTGTAAGACATTAAAAGACATTTCTCAAGCCAACCAGGGACCCACAAAGGGAAACATGATTGACATGGGTTATGTCATCCATTAACACATGTTACATGAAACTTATGAACTGTGTTTAATTGTATATTCTATTGATTTATACATGTACTCAACTCCCATTACATAAATACATTAATATAACAATAAAACAAATAGTAAACAGAAAGCAATGTAAGGTTAAACTGATGAATTCTGTACGGTTGTTGTTTATCCAGATCCTGATGACATGGGGAGTCACACAGACAGTTTAGCTGGAGATGAGGATAGCTTAGACGAGGAAGAGGATGAGGAGAACACAGATGACATCATAGATGAAGATGTAAGTTACTAACCCCCATCAATTTACCCTTTGCCTATAATGAGTTCGAGCTCGCTTGTTAACTTGTGGAAATTGTGGACAAAATGTGGATCTTCTTTGTTTTCCACCAAACCGGATCATGTAGAGTCGTCATATGAGTGAAATACGTTAAAACACCAATCTTTGTATGGCCATCTTAAGTTAATGCTCAATATTGACACAAGTAGAAAATTTTGCCGCATCAATTATATGGTAAACTATGTGGCAAATATGTTGTGACAGCAAGGCTTTGAGGTTAATGCTCTTTTGAGCAACATCCCTTCACGGTTAGCACTAATCCACCAGTAGTACAAGTTCACCATATAAGTTAAAACAGTCCGATGTGAAACACCAATGAAATACATAACTGAATCTGATAAATAGCTTGTTATGTCTATCTATACTTGTAGACGTTTGCTGAATTAATCCACGAGGTAGTTCAGGAGGTAGAGGAAGTGTTAGAGGCCCATGCTGGAGAGAACCTGACTGCTGAAGAACTCCTCCAGATAATCAGATGTGACAAAGAGACTAACACCGAAGGGGAATACCTCGCACCCGAAATCCATCGCAGAACCAATGATAGTATTCGCAGCAGCACAATCCGACGATCACAAACATTCTCTCCAGCAGGCCACCATGCAGTACCCGACTACTATATATGCAAGGTTAGAACCTTAATTAACCCTGGCACAGTAAATCACAATTAACCTTAATGTTCACAGGAATTCATATACTCATCATAGATATTTTGCTGGCTCTTTTTTTGTGATCTTTTGTTGACAGATTTAAATCAATTTGCCTTTGAATAAAAATTAACAAGTGTTGCAATAATAACTTACTCCGTAAAAAACCATTTTCTGGAAATTTGACTATGTTTACAAAGAAGTGTGTTACTAAATGCCAAACATAATAAAATATTTCCTTGAATTTTCAGTTGAATCGGAGTGACAGTGACAGCTCTATGCCCCTGTATAGACGAGGCCCCTTCCAGAGAAATACCTCGGAGAGACGATCCCTCAGGTGGAAAAAGGTACAAGAATTCATAAACAGAATCCTACTGTAGTGCATTGAATGTTATCGTCTTGTCCTTTCCTTATATGTGCATCAATCCAAGTCAGTACTCACTATATTTTCAGCCCTCTGGCTAACAATAGTATGTTTCCAGATTATATTCATGGTGTCATACTTAGCACTGGAGGAACATTATCTTTCCAACAGTGATAACACCTAAGTGACCTTACAATTTTTGGTTGGGTTGGAGTTCCTGTCTACTGTTGGAATACACCGCCGTCATATAAGTAAAATACCCTTGAGCGTAGCGTTAAACACCAATCAATCAATCAATCAATCAATCAATCAATCAAACTATATTTTCATCTGCAAAAAAACTAATGGTTTATTAAGAGAACAGTTTGATGTAGATATTTACTTACACTATTTACAATTGTGGATTATTAGACCTGAAAATGTAGTTATTACATATCTACATGAAAACAATATCCTCTAGTTAAGAAGAAGTTTAAGATACAAAATGACTTGTGTTAGTATAATTCAGTCCATCAGTTCTTGGTTCCAAATGGAGGATTTAATTTGTTTATATTTATGTTATAGTTACCAGGAGCATCAGGGAAGTCAGAAGGTCCACCGTCATCCGCCCCACATCGCCCCTTCCCTATTCGTACCTCACTCGACCTAGAACTTGACCTCCAGGCCTCTCATACTAAACTCTCTCATCTCAATGATGAAATTGCTCGGTTGAAGGAACTCAAGCGTCGTATGGAGACAATTAGGGCAAATGGTACGACATAAAAATATTTTTATATTTACTATAGTCCTGCTTTGAAGACTGCCAAGGATTCTAACATTGACACAAAAAATACATTTTCTATGTAAGCAATTAACAAGCCTATGGGGAAAGAGAATGACACCTTATATAATTTGTCAACATCTAGATGGAAAGTGGAGAACTTGTCACAATGACAAAAATCATGTCCCTACATTTCGTTTCATTTTCTGTTCATTCAATATTTAGACATAATTATAATGATTTATTGACATGATTGAATCTTGCCTCTTCTTCCTTTTTGTTTTAAATTTCTCTCTGTCTCTCTTTTTTTTTTGCTGTTTTTAATTTTTTTTTACTTTTGTGCTGGATTATAGGAGGGAAATTTGCAAGCGTAATAATTATGATTTGAAATACCAATTATATAAAATAATGAATGTGTTGCAATTTTTATCATTACAGGAAAGAGTGAATTACCTAGCTGGGTTACAGACAATGAAAGATTTCAAACTCTTTTAGCTGAGGCAGATAGACTGGTGAGTTAATTGTTTCTTAAACACTTCTCCCATTGATTTACAATCCATTAGATGATATCATACAAATACCCTGATACAGGTGCTTGTCGTAAAACTGTCAAACATTGAATGGTCCTTTGTTCTTAAAATGTTAGTCATTAGCCACCTGTTAACATGTCTCACATTACAAAATTTGTTAAGAAAAAACATTTAAGTCTCATCGGTTTACACAAAATACAATCAGTTAACCTTGCTTATAGATAATTTCCTTAAAGTGTATTTATGTTAAAATCTGTTCACACAACACCCAGTCACAAAGTTTTTGTCTTGAATGTTATAAAAGAAAAAGACTGATTAAGATAAAAGTACTGACTCATTATGTAAGTGGAGTGTAAACGATCAAGGTAACCTGTTAAGTCTTAAAGTGTTTATGCTGCTTTGATCTGTGTTTCAGTGTATGAGAATACATAAATCACACGTAAGAACATACACTATTGGCATTCTTGAATGACCTCTGCTTGAACTTAAAGCATGAGTATATAAGATAAAAGATAAAAGCATGTATAGAATGCCTGAATAAATGCCCATTATACGACACGTTACATTAGATTTAAACAGTGTGTTAATTTGTTAGAATCCTTTGTTCATAACTTAATCAAGATGAAATTAATTGTAAGTGCATTTGTGTTGCAAGCATTTTAACTAGGTTTGTCTATTTTACCTTTGATTCACAGTCTGTTCTTAGCTTGTGAATAAACAAATTTGTTCCGGTTGCAACAGTTTTGGGCCATAAGTTTGGCATATGTTCTTAGCATTAGTTTTACAAACCTTAGTTGATCATCACTAGCCAATCATAAGGAATGGGTTAATTAAATTACATGTATTAGGGCTCGGTGTGACCTGATGTCTTTGTTATGTTATGGCAACATGGTTTCTTGGTTTCACACTAGGCTTGTGAGTGACATAACACAATTCTGCTAGGGCCACCCTCTGACTATTAACGGCAGTATGTTTCAACTTCATTTCCATTTTTATACCTAGCACTCCAGAAACATTATTTTTCTAACTCGGCCAAACATTTTAAATTTCTTGTTTGTATTTGTGATACTGTTTACTTTTTGGAATTTCTTCTATCATATAAGTAAAATACCCAATTTATAAAAAAAATAACACCAATCAATAAATGAATCAATTTACTAAATTGATTCATTTATTGATTGGTGTTATTTTTTTAGTGAAATTAGTCATGAAGCTAATCAAGGTAACAGAATTGTGGTATAAATATATAACCCCTCTTAATAGGACACATTGTAGGATGGGTCATAGCAATGTGTAGATATGTTCAAATATAGCAGACTAAGGAATGATTTGTGCATGGTGAATATTGCATTTTAATGTTGTTGATTAGACCATGTGATTATAGCATGTGCTCTTGTTTTGTTTTATTTAATTTAAATCTGCAGTAGATGAAATACTTATCTTGGAAAATATGTTATCTATTTGCATTTTGTCCCATTTGAAAAAGTCACACCTTTGCTGTAGTAACAGAAGATAGGCAGACATTAGAAAAATTCAATTTAATTCCCTGGCACCAGCAGATAAAAAGTCAAATTCCCCGAGTTGAAACACAAAATAAACTAGAAATACAATGTATTTACATTTTGCATGTTTGTGTATTCTATACTTTTTTATTAATACAACCCCTCAATTTATTAGAAAGGTTAACTCACCATTCAATTCTGTAAAACTTACATTTGTTAATTTATACTTGAACGTCATTACTTTCATCCAAAGCACAGGAAACTGCTGAAATGTCAAATTCTATCCACTTGAACCTTTATAATCATGTGATCAACAGAATTTTACTTAACAAGTGGATATACTTACCACTTCCTCCATATCTTTATTCTTGGTGTTGATACCTGGATACAATAATTGTAATTCTGCCGTGAGCCTCTGTAGCTCAGTCGGTTTAAATAGAGCCCTGGCCTGGCTAGCCAGAGAGCAGAGAAGTTTCTTTCTCTACATATATATAAAAATGTAATGTTAAACGTAATAAAAATCTTATCGATTCATCCCAACCCAACACATATAATGTTTTACAGTAAATAAAACATGACCCAGGTATTAAATGGAACACAGATAGCTCTTGTGTGTTTTCACCATCTTGAAATACTCTAAACCAATAAGATTTTTAATAACTAATAATAATAGCCGTTCCAGGATTAGATAAGAGATATACCATCAATTTCCACAGAGGTTGTGACCTCAATTCCTCAAGTTTAACAGGATCAAGTTTAACAGGATCAAGTTTAACAGCACTTTTAGTTGGCAGTCCTACTATACTCTAAGCATGTTTTTATCTGAATGTGTTGATGTTATTTACTGCAGTATCTCTTGTGGTTGTAAACAAAGAGCATCCACATATAAGAGCAAATTGTTTATAGCTCACTGTGATTCATTCCACAGATCAATTTACCTTATATTCTCATAACTCATTGCATCACAGAGAAAACTCTCAAACATGTGAATGCATGAGGCTTTCTTTAAGATTCTGTTGAATCCTCATGTGGACATTCGGTATATAACACAAGTTTTATAGCTGCGTTTCTGGGCTGTTTTTTTAACGAGGTTTCTTTCCGGTTTTCCACCATGCACCAGCAGCTCAAAGTCGTCATATAAATGAAATACTCTTTGAGTACGACGTTAGACACACCAATCATATAAATTAAAATTCTGGTATGAACACTTTTATAATTGTGAAAAGTTAATGTGAAATATAATAGCAATGAGAATCTATTTTCCTTATACTAAACCCTCCTCATAATGTTTATTGTGTAAGTTTTGAGTCACTTTCAAATTATTTAAAATAGTAAGAAATGTCTTTATTGACTGTCTTATATTACTCGAATAAAAAAGCAACACGCATTTCTGATTTGCTAAACTATGACAGAACTTTACACATGTCACTTTTTTTATTTATAGTTTATAACATTTATATAGCTGCACCATTCAAAACAGGAGAGTTATTATTTTACCTGTATTTGTGGCATCCTACCATATGATTCTGACCCTCTATGTTTTCATTTCCCCAGCTTCAGAAAGATGTGAGTGGTTACATCTCTAGACAGGACAAAAAAGCTGAACATCTTCTGAAGAAGGTTACAAAGGAAATCAAGAGAATGAGAAGGAATAATAGTCAACAGTCCAATATCATGTCCTTTCGGTAAGTCATATTCTTACAATATAATCTTCATAGTGCATCAATTACATGTGGGTACACTGTACTGGTTAGTTATGAACTTATGGGGATCTTGACTATAGGGCAGAATCAAAAGGGTTTATTTATGGAACTTGAAGAACATTAATTCTCAAATGAAGCATAACATTTCCGGTTGTTACGCTAATGTTATCGACACAGTATACAGGCCATCATTTATTAATGACAGGATTTTGAGCGTGATGTAACATTCCAATCTATCACTCAGTGGGTATTATGCTGACAAAACATACTTCCCTGTGTTGTCATAAGCTCAACTTAACTTTAAACCAGGACGAGGTGCCCGATTGGGAAATGCTATTATTATTCTCACCTGTCTCCTGTGGATGTATGAAAATGAAAAAGAGGCTAAAGTCAATAAATAGACTGCAAAAAGCTCATAAAAAGCTTCCAGATTGGGTGCCTTTGGAAAGAACATGCAAAATTAAATTTAAAACAGGTTGAAAGACTTTTTGTGGTGTACATATTGTGAGAATATCCTTTCAGATTCACTTGCAACAAAAGTAAACGCTGATGAAAACAATAAACCATTGCATCAGAATTATGGCTTTATGCATGTAGGTCATTGGAAAATTTGCATCTTTTTCAATTTTGTTGCAACCATGAACAAATCTTTTGAATGCTCAATGTGCACTCAACCGGAACAATTTAATGCACCTTTGCCTCCACAAATTCAAACTCTGGCACATGATTCATGACAGAATTTTAATTAAGCTAATAATTTATTTTGTGACAGAGAAAGTTGGCTGTGCTTAACATGGTGTATTGTGTATTTTTCCATTCCAGTAAGGAATACAGAGTTATTTCTCCTTTTTTTTTTTTTTTTTGCACACCTGTAACTTTTGTAAATCTGTGCAAATAGTTCTCCATGGCTGTTTGAGACTGCAGCCACTGAGCCCCTGCTGCTCCGGACTGCAGTATTCGACATTGACCTTTTATGTGAAATGCCTGTGGCTACAACAGGAAACGAGACACTTGAGAAATGTTTACACATTTATCTTGGTATATCCAGTTATGCTATAAATAAGGAAGGCAGTAAAGCTGATATTTTCTCTGCCCTTTACTTGTTAAGTCTGCAGTCCTGTGAGGTGGCTGTCACATTGTGTAAGAGGCTGGTTGTGATTGGAGGTTAACCCATACTCAAGCTCATCCACAGTGTCAGACTGACATACAAAAACAAACCCCCAAATTACAACACACTCTGCCAACTGCTTATTTGTGAGGCTTCTCTCTGACTCATTCTCCAGGGAAATATTTGCCAATTTTCTATTACGTAACCTTTTTTTACCAGCTTAGTGCACCTGTTCTGTTATGGTTCACTCTGTTTGGGTACAATTTTTGCATTTCCTGCATTCTTGTGTATTCTTACCTCAGCCAAGTGGGTTTCAAGGGTAGTTACAGGTAGATGCTCTCTACCTAATCTTGTTGGTAGTTGCAGGTAGATGCTCTCTATCTAATCTTGTTGGTAGTTACAGGTAGATGCTCTCTACTTAATCTTGGGTGTATTTGTGCAATTGTATTAAAGTGCTCACTTTCTATAATTTAATTAATAATTATAAATTCTCCTTCAATGTCCAGGTTATCTTCATTTGCTCTAGTTTACCACTGCTTTAGCTCTCATTCACTAGTGATTCTCCTCTTTTGTGTAAGGCACCCATTTCTCTGGCTGCCTCTCTCTCTCTCTGGCTGGCTGTGAAGTTAGCAGGTCAACCCAGTGTGTAACAGCTTAACACTCCTCTATCAACTAAAGTGGTCTCTGTAACTCAAGCTGATCACATTCCAACCCTCTGATTCATCCTCTCTAGGAAGCTGGCATGGTTTCAGCAGTCAGGGAGCTCTCTCACTGAATACTCTATATTGTCCCTAAACTATATACCCTTCTACTCTATTTAAGGCTGCTTTAATTTGATGAAGTTATCTGGGGAATTTGTCTGTGTGTAGGTTATAGCCTCAGCTCCAGGAATCAACCTGTCATATGGAATAAAGAGTTGTGTTTGGAGGGCTGTTGTTGTAAGCAGAGCTAGCTGCCAGACCGTGGGAACTCTCTTTACTCTATCTCCAGAACTTATCCAGTCTTGTTGCTAGGCCTCTCCTCAATAAATTATTGTTACTATAGAGAATGTGTGCATCAGTGATTCACCAGCTAACTATACACTTCAGTCTGTTTAACGATAATAGTCTGTATCCAAACGAAATGTTAGATTTTTCTCAAGGCATGGCTGCACAAAATCAAAAACATGATAAATATCTCACAATTGAGCTAAGAGGTAATCAAATTATCTGCAATTGCTTTTATATATCTTAACATGTTTCACCAAAAAATCTGACATCAAACTTCCATCTACATGCCTGATACCTATCAAAGAATTACATACACAGTGGCGGTTCATTGGTGAGAGCTTCCTGTGCTCTGGTGCTCACTGATCAGAAAACCGATTTGTTTTGTCCTGTAAATGTGCCATGGTATGTCGTGTGTTGCCAGTGTCATATAAGAAGGTAACCTTCACCCATGAAGAAGGTAACCAGATGTCTGACATAGCAACTGGGGACACTTCTTCTTAGTCAATACTTCATCAAAATATCTAACATGTTAATCTTTGAAGCGAAAATGGAGACAATTTAATGTTCACATCTTTATCATTATTTTTAACGTTAACTGAGTAATTTTAATTAAGAAAATTTTAAATATTCCAAACCAAATATACCATTAACAGCTGCATTATATATCCCACAATTTTGTTTCATTCGTACCGTTTCCCCTTTACCTTCAGTTACAGTTTAGCTATGATACTATGGGGTGTCAGGAAGCCCATTTTTGTGGTTTGTACAAAACACGATTTATTGTACTGCTGAAGATGGTTTAGTTAAACGAAATATACAGTCAACACGAATTGTTCGTCCTTCTTTGGAGTTTTCACGCTACTCTATAATTGTGGTGTCCTGTACATGTGTTGTGGTGTCTCCTGTGTTGCCAGCGTCGTTTAGGGTGGTTTCCTCTACCGATTGGGCTAGCACACCGCCATAAAAATGAAATAACCTTAAGTACGGTGCAAAAACCCAGTCAAACAAACAATTTATTACACTAATGAACTACAATTCATTTATGCTTTCTCCTATGACAGACATTTGGTTATATACAAGTGTTGATTTTTGTCAAATGACTGCTGCCTTTTTGTTGTATTAACAATATGTAATTGGTATATTTCAATTTAAATATTGTTTTTATTTTTACAGAGAGAAGATGGCTTTCTTTACTACAGTAAATATGACTGTTCCTGTAATTCCAAAGGAGATAACAGAAGATTCACCTGTGGCAGAGATTCTGCGAGATGAACGACCAGGCCATGAAGTGTGAGGAGATTACTGTATCATAAGCTTGGCTAACCTTCAGTGACAGTACAGCTGTAGCAACCTCTGCTGCAGTTAGGTTGTCATAAATAACAAATTGGTGAGGTTCCAATTGCACATGCAATGTGACAGCCTAAACCTGAATCAAACAAACAAGCAAGGAAAGCATTGTAAACTTTCAGCTGTGATGATAGTGAAAGGACAACATCAGGAACTCGTGGAAAGATATGTGTAGGAATTCTCAAAGATTGGTGATCTTCAATCAGAGATCTGATGCATGAAGTGAATTCTGATGGATAACAAGACAGTGAAATACCTAAACTGTGGTGAACAAAACATGGCATCCTGTGTGGGTTCTTCTGAAGACAGAAACTGTTGGATTGTGAAAGTATCTAGATTCAAATCAAGCGAGCAGTGCTAGTATTACCAGTCAAGGATAAATTCCATTTCCAATGTTAACAATTGGAATTATTCCATTGCCTTGAAGACGCTTGTTCCTATTAAAGAATGCATGTGTAATAGGGGATGAATGACTCCTTTACATTAGATACAGTCTTTAATCATCATTCTCACTAATTGACTGATTAAAGATCGAGTGTGAATAAATGTATACAATGAACAATGATGTCTGTGCAAAAATGGGGTAAATATCAATATTCTATCCAACTTTTAATGAAACCCAGCATAGTGAAATAAATATGAGAAACCGTGAACAATTAACTTTATTTTTGCAAGTAAAGTGCACAATTACGAATTTGCAAGATAAGTTCAATATTTTCTTATATGTTGAACAGAGTACACTGTTTTGTGAGAAATAATGCACAAAAACTATCGATGAAAATGCTTGTTCTGAATATTCCTTGATCTGTGAAGAAGGAACAGTGACTTTTGGAATTTACAAGCTGTGGGAGAGAGCATGAGAACTGCTAATGATAAGCTTTACAGTTTGTCAACAGTCGTGTGGAGGGGATGGTGAACATAGTCCTCTGTCCCCTACTCTAAACAATCAAAATATATTTAAGATATTTATAGCTGGTAAGACGTTTTTTTATCTGGATTTTAATTCATATTTTAAGCTATATACAATATTTCGATTACATTTTTTTTCTTTCTTTTTTTTCTTTCAAAAACTCTTAAATCCTCTATGGTATATACTGTTACTTTTAATAGATTATACATTTTTTCGCTGATT
>JAVFBZ010158587.1:0-18087 GCA_032466195.1 Katharina tunicata | reverse complement strand
GTGTGGTAAACACGGTGCTGTACGTCCCTTGCATGGACCAATCATAAGCCTAGAATTTTCTCTGAATGGTGATAATAGTTCAAACCCGGAGATGCAACCTAGAACCCTCTGAGTCAGGCCACAAAACGCTAGAAGTGAATTCCAGCCACCTAGACCACTTAGCTACCAGCCCTTCCACTACAAAGTAAAGTTATAAACATGTATGACTGCCGATAAGTCGTACAAACCTGAGACAGAAGGAGCCGTGTTCAGGTCATCAATGAAGAACGTCAGGTTTTTGTCATCGAGGGCCAGACTTGATCCGCTAGAGGAGATTGGCTGAGAGGGAGGTAACTCTTGCAGATGATCTGTCAGTTTTCGCCTCAATAAGTCACTAGTTAAACCGGGAGACATGTGAATCCTCGTCAACTTCTGTTTCATTCCAATTACATTCTGAGTAAAGCAAACAACAGGTATCTTAGAACAGAGCTAATTTTCTTTTTCCCAACAAGAAAGACAACATCCAAATAATACATGTTACATCTTTATTTTTTAGAAAGAGATAGCCCAATAGATAGATAATTTATTTGTTTGTTTGATTAGAATTTTGCAACACACTTAAGGTTGTTTCATTCATATGAAGGTGGCGCTTGCTCTCCTGACTGATAAAGAAAACCACCCTTAGCAACACAAGCAAGACACCATAGGACATTTACAGGACAAAAATTGGGTTCCTTGATGGCCTGGGTCTAGGAAAGCTCAAGGCACAGGAAGATACCACTAAACACCTGCTTTAGCCAAATAGATATCTTCAAAAACTGAATTTAAAAACAAGAATGTTTGATTGGAGTTTTATGATGTACCAAAGGTTATTATATTCCAGCCTTCCAGTCTAACACCCACCCTATGCCCTGGGAAAAAACATCGAAACTACTTCCTGTTACCCTTTAGATCAGAGAGCACCAGGGCATAAAAAGTTAAATACCCTAAATCCCAAACAAATTCGACCTAAAGGGCTTTAAGTTTTAAGTAATTTGTAGAATTAATAAATGTGAATTTGGAATTAAATACCATATTTTTCGGTAGTTTCAAGTCTGAATTTCAAAATTGTGTTTCCACAGTTCTTTATACAACGATCACCAATATATTCATATTATTCTCACATGAGACTCGCACTTTACTGGCTGCTTTGTGCATGGAAAATGCGAGTAATCTATATGCGATTTATGGAGAAGCTCCCTTAGCCTTTCCAAAATATGTCTGTTTGTTCAGTGTTAAAGGGGTCGAATTTATTGAGGATTTAGGGTATTAATAAATATTAATAATGACAGACGGACATGGATCTCATCTTTATCAGACTAGATTTGCCCACACCAGTCGGACCTGTCAGTAACACAGAATGACCAGAGCCCAACAAAAACTCCAGCAGATAGTGATAACTCAAATTGATATAAACACAGACAGACAGACAAACAGACAGATAGATGTGGATCTCACCTTTATCAGACTAGATTTGCCCACACCAGTAGGACCGGTCAGTAACACAGAATGACCAGAGCCCAACAATAACTCCACCAGATAGTGATAACTCAAACTGATATAAACACAGACAGACAGACAAACAGACAGACAGATGTTGATCTCACCTTTATCAGACTAGATTTGCCCACACCAGTAGAACCTGTCAGTAACACAGAATGACCAGAGCCCAACAATAACTCCAGCAGATAGTGATAACAATCAACCTGTTTGAAAGAAGAAATAAATATGTTTCAGCAATCAATAATGGATAAGATAATTTTAGTTCATTTGACTAGAGCTCCTCGGCTCTAAATTTATACTATTTTCTTTTTTCATGATAAATTATAAATTTATTACCAGTAAACCACCCAGTGAAGAACAATTCTAGAAGAAAGAAGTAATTCTATTCTGTAGTTCGGTTTTCTTCAATTCTTTTTTAAGAAATTTGACCTTTAATTTTTTTTCGGTAGATATGTTAAAAATATCCATTTTTATATTATTTTCTTTAAACTGTAAAAGATTTTTCAGAGTTGGAGGCAGGCAAAATTATCTTTCTCTACATTTAAAAAAATAAAAAATGTTGCAGATCTTTTAATCTTTGCTATTTCTTAACAATTTCAACATACTAAATATTGCTTTATACATTTGCTATTTTGACACATCTATTTTTCAGATATGTACATCTATATTACTTTCAGTTTAGAAATTGAAAGTTCACTGTTTGCCAATGAAGCTCTAGTCATATCTTAAACATATTCACTGTTTTTTTTATATTTCCTTCTTTCAAAGTACAAGATATATTTTGCACTATTTAAATCTATATTACTTTGAGTAAATTTTCTGTTTGTTAAAGGTATTTGTACTATACCGCAGAATTTCAGCAAAAAATCGACTGAAACAAATTAAACCGGGTTTTCTATATTTTTCTAATAAGGCCCAAAGTATAAGCTTTCAGAAAATATCAACCTCGAAAATATGCGATATACCGTATTAAAATAATAATAATGGATGTAAAATATTTAATGCGGGTCGCATTATAGATTTAAGTTGATTTTTGGCCGAAATTCTGCGGTATAGTACCTTTAAGTTTGTTATGTATTTAAACATATCCAGTCTTCTTACTAAATTTTGTAATCTTAGTTGTTTCGGCAATTCAACATCTTTAAATTTTGCTCTCTCCACGTAACTCAAAATGTTTATTTAAAAAAAAAAACACTTTGTTTTCTTTCTTCAGATCTCTAATTAATGTTACTCTGAATAGATTTAACATTCCTTAATTTTGTGCTGTTATATTACATGTTTTTTTTTGCACACTAACACAATTTTTCAGGACTCTTTACCTACCTCAGGAATCATAACATAAGTAGGTGAAAGGCCCCGGGGTTTGTCCTGGGGCCTGTCAGACCACCTGACTAAGCCACACCCACTGATATCCACATTATAGTCAAACACAAGACCTATCCCGGGAAACCTGATCGGGTGGGTGGATCGATACAATATTTCACGGGCAAATCGATCAAATGACTCCTTAAACCTGCGGACAAAGACAATTTTACTATTAACTTTAGGCAACATTTTTCTTTTAAAGATGCCCTCTGGCTATTAAGGTCAGTTATGTCTCCAGATAATATTCATGCTGTCATACTGTACCTAGCACTGGAGGAAAAACAACAACAACTTTCCAACAGTGATAACAATTAAGTGACTTCACATTTCTTGGGTTGTATTAGAGTTGCCGTCTTCTGTTGGAATGCTGCGGCGTCATATAAGTGGAATACCCTTGAGCACGGCCTTAAACACCAATCAATCAATCAATCAATAAATCAATCAATATTTTAAAGAGTGTATAACCGCCATGAAGCCAACAAGTGTATTACCAGCCAGCTCTGAATTTATTTTATCTACTTTTAATATTCTAGTAAAAAATGATCTTTTTTAGCATTTTAGACTACCTTTGTTTGATTGGGTTTTTCAGCTGTACTTAAGATTATTTCGCTTAAATGGCGTAGTGCCAGCCGGATAGACGAAGGAAACCACATGAAATGACACTGGCAACACAGAAGGCACTACAGTGCATAACCCAATGAGTCATGCTAAGGGACTTCAGTTTTTGCTATTTGCAATATAAAGTCTAAGGTGCTTTTGCTTGTGTCATAGGGGTTAAAGGCCGTATTAAGGATATTTCTCTTATATGATACATGTAGCGTGTAAGCCCAATGGGTGAAAGAAACCATCCTTTATAATACTGGAGCTAACAAGACATGTAACACAGTACATTTACAGGACAAAAACACGGGACACTGCAACGAATAGGCTTTCTGATGTCGGACAACACTAGGGCACAGGAGGCTCCCACCCTACCATCCGTCTAAGTAAAACACATGAGTCATGTGCAGGTGTGCCCGACAGATGGACAAACAGACAGACAGACAGACATAAGGGCAGACAAAATATTCCCTGTGTAACCCTATAGTGTGCAGTTGAAACAAAAAGAGATTGAAAGTTTCTTACCTGTCGTGGATGTGCCCGCCAAACGCCCACACGTAGGAGAAAGCAAACATGGACTTGAGGAGTTCCAGGTGATTGGGTATTATCTCCTCGATGACAGAGGTCGTTGTTAGCCGGCTGCTGATGCTGCGTCCCAGGGTGGACGGTCTCCCGTTCTCATCTTCATCTTTATCAGTTACTGTAAACAGAATATTTGTTTGTTTGTTCGGGGTTTAATCAAAATGCCGTGCTGAACTGTACTTCACTTTATTACAGCGGTGGTGGTATATTCCAACAGTAACCAGCGATACTTTTATCACCAAACAATGTCTATTCAATTTTAGTACTATAATGTAGCTGTGTTTGAAAGACAATGTTCCTCCAGTGAGAAGTATTCATGACAGCCTACATATAAACTTGTGACATAGTAGCCTTTAGCCAAAGGACCGAAAACAGAATGCATTGTATTGAATTTCCGTTAAAGAAACGTAAATAACAACCTTTAGAGGAATGTATAAGTTGAGGTACATGTACTAATTAAGTCAGACAAAGAATGTATCAATTGCAGCTACCTGTTTCACAACTCAATGTTTCAGTATTTGTCCTGGATTATTCAAAGACTTGGATTGTTTGTTTGATTAGGGTTTTACGCCCTACTTAAGGGTTAATAGTATTTCATTTGGAGGACGACCTGTCAGCCCAATGGGTGAAGGAAACCACCTTCATCAACACAGGCTTGTTTTGATCGATTTTTGATTGGGCTTTTACACCTTATTTAAGTTTATACTGCGAGCCAGTCCAAATAATCGGTAGAGGAAACCACCGTAAATGACGCTGGCAAAACGGAATGAGGATACCACACAAATTCACAGGATGGACAACATGATACAACAAATCGGCTTTGTCATGCCTCAGAGAGCACCAGGGCACAGTTAGGAAACTAAATCAAATCCGTCTTGAAGTCAATAGACCAAACTGTTAGGTTATCAACCCTTGAACTTTATGGGATAGTTTCCACAGAAAAAATGGTCCTTTTTCAACGACCCCTTAGTCCTTAATTGTATGGATTTGTCATACTGTTTGCTTTGGGTTTTCACGCCTCAAGGTTATTTCACTCGCGGCATGCCATTCCAACCGGTGAAGGAAATCAACCTCGATAAAAAAAGTGGCTACTACGAAGAAAATACAGCATAATTATAAAGGCAATTCAGGACGGCACAAACAAATCAGCTTCCTGATACCCATTAGATCAGCACCCAAGCATCCAGGTACAGGGAGCTCTCACTTACCACCCGTGGAGAAAATAAGTTACCTTCATAGTCCATTCTCTTGAGTCGTTTCTCCAAGTCTTCTCTGAGAAAACATTTGCTCAGGAGAGAGGACAGAATCTTGAGGAATGAGGATACTTCTTGAATACCAAGAGCCATTTGATTGGTTAACCGCGTCTGGAGGCTGGTGTCAATCAAGAGTGATGGAACACATTCGTTGGACAGAAATTTGAGGGTGGGACCAAAAACATCTGACGCAAGGTCATCAAGGACTTGAAGGCTGTAAAACAATTAGGCAAATTAACAGCAGTTATTCGATATATTGGATTTCATATATTTTGAGATTTGTTTTTTTGATTGATGTTTAACGTCGTACTCCAGAGTATTTCACCTATATGACGACTTTGCATTGCTTGTGTATAGTGGAAAACCTAAAAGATTCCTTGTAAAAATCACCCTGCGAAGTCTGCAGCCACCAAAAAACTTCCTTTATATACCTAAGGTACATATGGAGGGACAGGGGGGTTGAACTTATTCCGGGTACATACATGTATAGTTTGAGAAGTCCTTTCATTTGAAAAAAAAAACGTGGATGAGGAAGCCATGTTGCATCTTGCTGCTCCGCAATAATCCAATAATCCTCAGATGTCAGAAAGTACAAGAGCTCAAGTGAGCCACAATATAGTCCATTCTTAAGTTAACTACTAGAAATAAAGTTTATTCTTAGACACCATTAGGGGTACATGTACATATGCCAAACTCAATCCCTTGCCACATCAAGCTACATGAAATACTTGAAAAAAGAATCTGATAACTGGTTTTTAATTGTTTATAAACAGAGAGGTACCAAATTTGTTCACCAGGTGGCGCCACTTATACAGGCAGAGGCCAAGCCCAATCCGATAAGACATCTTTCTACATGAAATATTTGTACCAAGTTTGCTTAGAATGTGATTAGCAGTTTTTAAGTTAACATCAACTGTTGGCTATGAAAATTATTCCTAGTCACAAGGTGCAATATCTTGTCCTATGGAATACTTAGCTTTGCTTAGAATGTGATAATCACAAATTTTTGGGACGGACAATCCATACCATAATTGTCCTGTCAAATGACGGGCGTATAAAAATGCAGTCTATACCTGGATGTTGTGAGCATAAATGTAGTTTTACAGGTCTCGGTCCAGCTATCGTAAAGCCACTTCCATTGTACTAAATTCTCGCTGAAATGGAGGACCGTAGACCTGGCTACCATGGCAGGAGAGGCACACGACAAGTCAGATGTCTCAAACAGCACAGTCGCAGAGTCTGAAATGATTAAGATTTTGATAAGTTTTATCTTCATTCTGTTGTATATATACAGAAAAACGAACGTCTGCTTTTACAATTTAAATTCAGTTGAATTTCACCAAAATTGATGTAATTCATTCAAGTCTGGTATAACGTCATTCCAAATTTCTTTGTTTGTTTGATTGGTGTTTAACGTCGTACTGAAGAGTATTTCACCATTATGACGACTTACTAATCTTAATTATTTGCGTTGCCGGTGTATGGTGGAAAACCATGAAGAAACCTGGTAAAAAGAAAAACCCCGCAAACTCCGCAGCCACCGGAAAACTTCCCTTATATACCTAAGGTCCACAGGGGGGAAAGAACCTATTCCGGGTACAGTGAAGGGGGTTCCGCAGTCCAACGCTCGACCTTTGAGCCACGGCTCAGCCCCAATTTCATTGGTAAAAAGAATGACAACATATGACAAAAGCACAGAAAACCACAAATTTATAGCACAACACATCTCAGTGAAAAGGCTTTATGATGGTTCCTTGGCTCAGTGACCTGGCAGTACAGGAATCTCTCACTATAACCAGTGGGGGGTTTAGCGGGGGGGCCTCGTATGCCTTGGTGCTGTCTGCGCTAAGGGACATCAGGAATCAGATTTTTTGTGGTGTTTTTTTTTTCGTCCTGTAAATGAAAGTTGATGTCTAGTGTTGATGTCTAGTGTTGATGTCTAGTGTTGATGTCCAGTGTTGCCAGTGTTCTTAAGAGTGGTTTGAGTGAAACAACTTTTAGCAAGTCTATCAATCGAGCAATCGCTCAATCGACGAATCAATCTCACTAACCACAGACTTATTTTCTCTGATGCACAGCTCATAAATTTTCATGCCAAGATAGTTCGATTAGTATTACCTTGAAAGACAATATTCTCCCTGTCAGCACTGCAGAGACGCTTATGTTCGTCCAGTAGGGTATTCAGATTTTCTGACCAGCAGGGATTGACAGCTCCATCTAGTATCAGCCACTGTAATAGGTAAGACGGCAAGTCAGAGCCAGGCTTGCTTCCTGCTGTACCTGATGTCTTGGTCTTGTTTTGAGAGATAACCGTCTTCATGGAGCGCCCTTGCCTTTCAATTCCCCGCAGAGTCTTAGTGAGGATTCCGTCTTTCCACACGCCATTCTCAAAACTTCCAAACAACTATAAAAATAGCAAGCATTAGAATATCACAAAAGGATCTGCAATCCTCTGTCTATTGATTTTCATGAAATAAATCTCTTGACTTTCAAGTAATTATAGGTCAAGAACTGCTAGAATTTTCAGTTATTAAATCTCATTTTCCAAAAGATGATAATTAAACTAATCAGGACTTAGGGACCTGCTGCCAATTCAATAAAGAAAAAAAATAATGTTTTGTAGAATAGGCTATGGTATTTTCGTCTTTTTATTTTATTTTTTATTACACTTTCTTTGTATAGTTCAGGAAAATGAATAGATAAAGTAGGATTAATGAGGAAATCAACCCAAGTTTCTAATATTATACATGTACATTATTGTTTTACTTATATTTATATTTTCATCATTGCATTATGAATATTGACTCAAGCCTGAAATAAAGTAATACTATTTGTATTATTCATATTGAACTTCTCTCTTCATATCCACTATTTTACATAATTGTGGATAACCCTTTTTTTTTTACTTTTTTTGTTTTTTTAGACGACGACATTCAAGCCCACCCAAAATAAATTAATGTCAACACTCACAATATAACTGAAATCAAAGTAATTTGACGTCACACAGGTTTAAATTTTGTAATGGAAACACAGATTTTAATTCACTGGTCCACTGTACCTGTTCTGGCATGACAGCGTTTGGCATAATTTTGAAAAGGTCCACTTTAGGATAGATGGCATAGTCGCAACTCTGCTCTCCGCCCAGACTTTGTATGTCTGTTTTTGTGTTCAACATACTGACAAGATCTTTCTCGGCTTTCTTCCATTTTGACCTCGCCTCAGAATCTTCGCTTTCTATGTTCTGTAACTTTATCTGAAATGTGGCAATAGATTATTTGAGATGGTTTCAGGAATGTGTGGTGACGTTAACAAACGAGAGGCCGTGTATAACAGTGAATATCACTAGAGTCCGTTCATTTAAAACTTGAGCCGGAGCCAATTGCTATTTGAAATCAAAAGACGAGAGTGATATTCGTCGAAATACAAATGCTTAAGTTCATTGGTCTTTTCGACACTTCACATTTGTAGCCTTTTTGAAGTGATTTATTGCAGAAATCTATACATTTTGAAGTGATTGATACATGTACTTATACACATGGCGCACGCAGCGTGCATCTGGAAGCCCACAGACAGACAACAAAGTATATAATGCAGGAATACAGGTGTCCTGTATTGTTAAAGTCACATACGCACCCAAAATTAGGATTTTTCAACTAATTCCGTTTGCCTTGATTTTTACAAGATTTGATGTTTGTTCAAAAATTAAAACAGTCACGTTAAAATAAAATTTATTTACTTGGTCGAAGCTTGTAAGGACCAGGGGAAATCTAGCAGTCATTCAAATTTAACGGAAAGGGGGCTGGCCATATTTGTTTACAACGACTTTGATCCAACCGCGGTGAATTACCTTGTTTATAACGAGTCAACAACAAAGTGCGTCTGAGCTGTGACAGCAGATCGACACATTTCCAATTAAAAATTCTGGCAGAATTTTCAGATTTTTTTACTTTCACTAGGCTTTTAAGCTATCTATACCTTCAAATTTGGGGGTAGAATTAACGGAATACCTCTAACTTTTACTTTCGATGAAAATATATATAATTCATGTGATTCTGTGAAAACCCAAAATACAGAATATTTGGGTGCGTATGTGACTTTAAGCCTTATCAAACCGTAATGCCTGATTTGATGTCACTTTAATTGTTGAATCTCTTTTTGACGGCTCTAAAAAGCTATCTCATCTCGGCGGTCATTCCAAACAAACCACGATTTCTGTCATACCTACATGTACATTTAATGTCGATTACAGAACTTTCATAACAACCAGAATTACCACTGATGTTTATTTATTAAATATCTCCTTACCAATTATGACTGAAATTATCGGAATCTTTAAGCTAGAATTTTTTTTGCAATTTAACTTATGGGGGTTGTTTCTCAAGATGTGGAAATACAGGATACAAAAGATTTTACCTGATGGATTTAGCACACACTGCTGACAGCCAATAGTTCCTAGGATCAATTTTGATTTAACCGCTGAATTACTTTAAATCAGTCAATAAGTTTTCCAAGGTAATTGAGGTGGGTTTTCATGATATAATTCAACTGCGAAATAATATTAATTTGATTTTATTAATATAGCTATGAAATGTCATCGTATTGAACTAGTTTGTGACATTTTGTTTGCAGGTCATAGAGGCTGTTTTTGAAGATATGGCTGTGAAACAGAAGATGTTTAAAGTATTGGATGCTGTTTGTAAACCAGAGACCATTCTCTGCACAAACACCTCTACCCTGGACATAGATAGGGTGAGGACTAAATAGCTTTATAGTTAAATTCATTGGAGGGTGGGGGGTTGGAGCCTCCTGTGCCCTTGTGCTCTTACATGTTGCCAGCGTCGTTTAAAGTCTGGTGGTTTCCTTCACTGATTCATATAAGTGAGTACGGCGTAAAACCCCAATCAAACAAACAAATACATTTTATGCAAAGAGTAAGAAGTGTAGACAAATAATTTTGATATTTTTTTTATGAAGTTTTGACTTTAAATTACTAGAAAATGTAAGTTTTAGTTCCAAATTCACACTTAAACATTCATTAAATTATTTTAAGTTTGTGGCCTTAGAGGTCGAATTTGTTGAGGATTTAGAGTATATATTTTTGTATATATGAAGAGAAAGAAAATTTTGCTCCCTTATATATACAGCATATCTAAAGTCTTATTATCAAGATTCCATATTTATATTTCATAACAAACATAAAAACAAACCTATCATCATTCTCCTATTCATCGACAACTTCGCTTATATCTTAATGTGATTTTTTTCCACAGATAGCTTCGGCCACCAAACGACCTGATAAAGTGATTGGGACACATTTCTTTGTGCCGGCGTATTATATGAGACTTCTAGAGAACATCTACGGCCGTGAGACATCACTGACCACAGCCGCTACTGCTATGGAATTGGGGAGAAGATTGAACAAGGTTAACCCTTAATTTCATTTATCTATTCTTATATGGCTAGCTTTTAAGATCTGCTATGTCATTTTGTAATGTTACATCTGACACATGGCCTTCAAGGCTAAATAACCGTGCCCTGGTTCTCTGATTAAAGGGGTATCACTGAGCTCATTTATTGTCAAAACAATGCTTTCCTGTTTCCAATACACTGATTTGTGGTTGAAATTATAGGTGATTTACAGTATATGCCTGGAGACAGTATGCAGTTGTGGGGCAGGGAATTGAATGCTTGTAGAGACACTTCATTGTCATGTAGGTGAAATTAACGTAAATACTGCATAAAACTCTAAACCAATAAACAACGAGACTCAGACTTAATTTTCAGCCGCTATTTGTTCCAGATTACTGTGTTGGTTGGAAACTGTCGCGGATTTTGTGCTAACCGACTTAATGGGCTACTTAATGCAGAGGTAAGGTACACTTACTAAAGTCTGTTTCTGCCTTGTCTTTTTTCTTGATTTTAATTAGATATCAGAGGTAAAATATCAGAGGGTGTTATGGCTTACTAAGTGATCACTTAAGTTAATCACCCTTTTATAACAAAAACAACAAAAATACTATAATAAAAGTAAAGTTAAGGTCAGTGAATACTTAAGCACTTAATTGCAGACTAACAAGCTTTTTAGCAAGAGCCTTCTGTATCTTGTAAATGTAAGCTAGGTGTTGTCTTCTGTGTTGCCAAAGTCATTTGAGGGTAATTGCCGTCACTCATTGGGCTGGCACGCTATTATATGAGTGAAATTACCTTAAGTACGGTCTTAAAACCCCAGTCAAACAAACAATAATTACAGACTAAATGTGAATTAATTTTTACAAGTTTTGGCATTATTTTTATGTTTAAATATCTGAAACAATAACTTCAATCGGTTCTGCAATGTTTGGTTGTTACCCATGTGTTGCACCTATTTTTTTTATTATTATACAAAAGTAACAAATACTTGAGTATGTTGATGACGTAATATATCAAAAATTTATACAATTTAATAATTCAACAATCAATTTCAGGCTGTGTTTCTATTAGAAGAAGGAGCATTTCCAGAACAAGTTGATCAAGTTCTTGAAGACTTTGGATTCCCGATCGGAACATTCAAAGTGGCTGATTTGTCAGGTATTATGAATTACAATTTGGTCAGTTAAATAGTCACTTAAAAGCATACTTTAAATCACCTGTAATCATGATATCAAGAAAGATCTACCGTACTGTAAATCACCTATAACCTGATTTCTAGAAAGACATACTGTAAATCACCTATAATTTCAAGAAAGACTTACTGTAAATCATCTATAATTTCAGAAAGACATACTGTAAATCACCTATAATTTCAGAAAGACATACTGTAAATCACCTATAATTTTGATTTCAAGAAATACATACTGTAAATAACTTATAATTTTGATTTCAAGAAATACATACTGTAAATCACCTATAATTTTGATTTCAAGAAAGACATACTGTTAATCACCTATAATTTCAAGAAATACATACTGTAAACCACATATAAACAGAGACTGTTTGGTTATGAAGGTTGAGTGCTAGGTCTTAATTACGGTGTAAAACCCAAATCAAACAAGCAACTAACATGATACATACAGGTGTTATTATAACTTACAGGATTAGATGTTGGCTGGAGGATCCGACAAGAGGTCCTGAAGGATGCAGGATTAGTTTCAAAACCCGGATCCAGGATTAACTTCATTGACGGAGACAGAACTTCTTGTATTCGAGATCTTGTCTATGAAATGGGAAGGCTTGGACGAAAATCTGGTACGAGATAATTGATTGTGTATGCACCTTCTTCTGTTTGAAATCTTGTCTTTAAATCATGAAGTGGCTTGGCTGAAAATCTGTCAGATACTATACTTTTTTGTGTTTTTTTAATACTAATCCATTGAGCCAAGTTTTGTTGCTTTGATCTGGCATGGTACCTGGTGTTTTAGTTGGTGGTTGTGTGGGAGCTTCTTGTGCGTTGGTTCTCTCGGAGCTAAGTGGCATCAGGAAGCTGATTTGTTGTGGAATCCTAATTTTCGTCCTGTAAATGTATAGTGGTGTTTTCTATGTTGCCATCGTCTGGATAATGCTTGCGCACCATCATATGAGCGAAATAACCTTAAGTACCGCATAAAACCCCAATCAATCAATCAGTTTGTTTTCAGTTTAGTTCCTGATCCAGACATATTCCGGGCCATGTTAAATTTTAAATGAACTTTAATATGACACGTGAAATGGAAAAGTTTGACAAAAAATCTGGTAGGTGATAAGTATTTGTGTTGAAACACCCGGTACTAGTCCAACAAAAGCAAGTCCTGTTTGTTCCCTGGTGTTTGTCCTAACAATCGGAGACAGACAAATTCACAGTCACATGACATGTGGCTGTCGGAGTATTTTAATGTTTTTACCTGAAAGGTTTTAATGTTTTTTGAGAAAAATGTACTCAGCGTGTTGTAAACATAACATATGTGTTTTTTTGTTTTTCGGGGTAACACTCTCTGATATTGAACAGATTCTAGTTCAGAAAAGAAGGTCGGATTGACTCGGATAGCTGAGTGTTTTAGGTCATGTAGGTGGCCATGGTGTACTGCTGTGGACCCGGTGCCTGACTCTGAAGTTTGTGGGTTCGATTCTCGCAAGGGTCTCAGTCTGCAAAATTTTCTGAACTAGAATACCCAAACAAACAAAAAGAAAAATACTGTTTACGACCGCTTTCAAAACGACACAAAAAAATTTCATAACATGTGCTTGTTTCCCGTTGTGCCATGCTGTACCTGAAATTCAAGACACAATGTATGCTAGGGGCTTTTGAAGATTTAGATATGGCATCTTTTTTACAGTGTGCACTCATTTCCACAAGAGTAATTGGGGAAGTTTACCTTTTACATAGTTTCAAATGAACTTTAATATGACTTTCTGTCTATGATATGGGAAAGTTTGGCAGATAATCTGATAGTTGCCTTGCTGGCTACAAAGAACAATCCCAGGATTCAAAACATGACGGCACAGCAAATCTGCTTCCTGAAGCCCATAGATTGTGAAGCTCCTTCACTGTGTGAGGTAAATGCTTTACAATCTCTAGGTCCCGCCAAGACCCAGAGCATCGGACTGATGAACCTTTTCCAGTGTACTAAATGGAAGTAAAAGGCTCTAATCCGCATCTCAACCTAAGTTTTATAAGGGAAGTTTTCAGTGGATGCAAAGATCGCGGTGTGGTTTATATTAAGTTCCTTCCTGGTTTTCCACAAATCACCAGTCATACTGTTACAGCGAAAAACTTGAGTACACTGCTATAACCAGCAATAAAATAAAAACACTTTCCCTGTTTCAGGTGCAGGATTTTACAGGTATGACAAACCAGGTGGGAAGGAACCTCATCCCGATGAGGCTGTTAGAGACGTTGTATCGAAGTACTGTAAGGAGAGCGGGAAAGAGAAGAGAAACATTCCCACACAGGTACTTGACAACTGCCCTTACATGTAGCTCTGGCAAAAATCACAAAATATAAAGCAATTGCAACTAGCTAGTCATTAACATATATATAATATACTACATGTATGAGATCGAATGAATAATTAAAATATGTCCGGGGTGGGGACGGGGAGCCGCTTGAGGAGGAAGAGACTCAGGATAACAATAAAAATAAACGTTTCATATTTTTAATGTGTGTGAAGATCTCTCTGCTTATAAAATCAAGTTGTAGTTACCTTTGCGTGACCTCTGATCTTTTATTTTCTGAGAGTTGTGTATATAAGTTACATGTACCCTGGTGCTCTCCGAACTATTAAGGGACATCATCTTTAAGCATAAGGCGCTCTCTGGCTAAGGGCAGTATGTTTCCAGATCATATTCATGCTGTCGTACTTAGCACTGGAGGAACATTATCTTTCCAACAGCGATAACACTTAAAGTGACTTCACATTTTAAGGTTGCGTGGGAGTCACCGTCTTCTGTTGGAATACACCGGCGTCATACGAGTGAAATACCCTTGAGCACAGCGTTAAAGACCAATCAATAAATCAAGCCATGCATAAGGTGCTCAAGGTTCGCCGGTGCCTAAAAAGGGAGATAAATCTGTTACTCTTATAACTGGCTGTACAGTGAGTCTCTTTGACTAAAAATAGCATGATTTAAACATTCAATTGAATTATATATACCCATTTAATCACCAGATCACTGGTGAACTCAACAACTGACCTTGATTTAATTTTGTATTTCTTTTATTTTGTTCCTGCTGCAGGAAATTCTTGAGCGTTGCATCTACTCTGTGATCAATGGAGGCTGTTTGTTGTTGGAAGAAGGCATAGTGTCGAGACCAGAGGAGATTGATACATGCTGGTGAAAAAATAGTGACGGGGAGAGCAATTTGTTTGTTTGTTTCATTGGGGTTTTACGCCGTACTGAAGGCTGTTTCACTTATATGACTTCGTGCCAGCCCATTCGGTGAAGGAAACCACCAAAAACAACGCTGGCATCATAGTAGAAAATGAATGTAAGTTCCATTCAAGAACTAGTTATACCCCATTTCTCAACCATGCAGGTGTGTGGGGGCAGTTGTAGGTGGCTGCGTTGATCCCTGGGTGGATTTTGCAGGTTTCTCCTTGTTTTTGACCAAAACAGGCTACAAACATTCACCATATAAGTAAATACACTAGAGTTAAAAGTTAAACACTAAACAAACGATTTAATAAATAAATGAATGAAGAAATTTTTTTTGGATAAACAGGAATTATTCGGTTCGTGCTTTACATTTAAGGAAGCAATGTAACAAGTTTTGTTGTAAGCCGTGTTTACAGAAAAGTCTGCTCAGCTCTTTGTTTAAACGTTTACAAATGTGTTCTTCAAAAAAAGAAAAACCACATGGCCAATTAGAGTCACATGCCCAAAATCCAAGACAATTTCGACCTGTAGGGCAAAAGATTTTTATTGAATTTAGAAATGCCTTTGGAACAGACACTTATGATCTCTTTTGATCGAGCTGTTATTTTCTTGAGTAAAACATGACAGAAGATGATGGTAACTTTTGATAATCACAACATGTCATCTGAATATCACAACAGTAGATGGAGCATCCTTGTTACAAAGCCTGTGTAGAGTTCCTACAGCTGGGCAGGTGGTTACAGGTGCTCTCTGAGCTAAGGGACACAGGAAGATGATTTTTTGTGGTGTCAGAGACGCTTACTGTGGTTTCCTTCACCAGTTGGGCTGGCACGCTGTCATATGAGTGAAATAACCTTACATACGACATAAAACCCAATACCCATGCATAAACCCAACAGGCCTACCAGTGCTTAAAGGTTATTTCATTCATATGACAACATGTCAGCCCAATTTGTGAAGGAAACTTCAGAAAACGACGCTGGCACACAGAACACATCACAAAACAGGACACCTAAACAAATCAGCTCCCTGTGTCCGTTAGGTCAGAGAGCACCAGGCTTTAAAGAGGTCACTGATGTAATAGTGATATAATATTTTATCTTATTGTTCTCATTTTTATTGTGTGCCCCATATAACTAAATTGACCTTAGCAAATCATATTTATAGCAATGTAATAGCATGATTTCCCTAAGTAGGATTTAGCAGCTTTCTAATTTCTTGTTTTTCAGGCTTCATGGCTTCAGCTTTCCACGGTACTATGGGGGGCCTATGTTCTATGCCGACCAAATAGGTCTGAACAGAGTTTATGAGAAAGTCTGCCATTATTACCAACAACATCGTAAGTTGAATATTCACTATTAAGTATTAGAGTCCATTGGGTGAGGGCGTAACGCAATAGCCAATTCATGTTACTAACCAAATATGTTTTGATTAAAAACCCTATTATCAAAGGGAGATAAGCAAGTGAATGCCGTACTGACTGAGACACAGCCATCCACATAACATCAACAATGATAAAATGATAAAGATCATAGGTCAGGTCATCAAAAGAAGATAAGCAAGTGACCCCTTCACCTTCTGAGACACGGTCATCCACATACCATCAAATGAACCGTGTTCAAGTTAGGTTTTTCTGCCCCAATTTCTGTAATCATCTATTTTTATGGTGGCAATTAACACCAATAAATCAATCTATCTATCTTCTTTTTACGCAACAAAACATTACTTTTGAGTATATCGATAAGCGACAGGTTTTTTTTATGTACTTATTTAATTACCTGATATTAGGCCAAAAAGACTACAGTCCCAGTTATAGGTCATTAGCCGTCTTTTTTTACGGAGGGGAAACTGGGTAGAGCCCGGAAGACCAATCCACATACAGTCTGCCGAGGATTGAACCCGTAATATCAAAGCTGTGGGGACCAGGGGACCATTTCACAAAGCATTTCTGTAATGTTATTTGCAAGCAATTTCCATGACACAAACAACTTCAGCCTGAATCACTTGGTATGACATAATTTTATTGATTTTCTATGAAATGCTCCCCCTGGTGTCCATCCAAGCTCCCTGTAACAACAGGAATTGTTTGTATAATACCCGCTGATTATTGAGCGTACATGATCCCATCAAGGAAATAATCTCCATGCAACACAAAGCATTAGCGGGTGGTTGGGTGGGAGCCTCCTGTGCTCTGGTGCTCTGAGCTAAAGGGCACAGGATGCAGATTTGTTGTGGTGTCCAGTTTTGTTAATGTAATGTACCTATCTTGCATGTTGCCAGTGTCATTTATGGTGGTTTTCTTGAGAGATTCGGCTGGCATACCGTCATATAAGTGAAATAACCTAGAGTGCTGCGTAGAACCACAATCAAGCGAACAAACACAAAGTATGAAGCACATTTATAGAGTGTAATTATGAAATAATGTTTATATATCACTGCACTCATTTTGTGTTATTTTGTCATTCATAGCTTAACATATATTTGTTTCATTTTGCCTTTGCAGCGACCGTGCAGCACTGGCAGCCAAGTGAACTGTTAAAAAGATTGGCGTTGAAGAACGAGCCATTAGAAAATTGGAAATCGTGTTTACCTTGTGATAGTAAACTCTGATTTACTCAAGTGGTGCTTGAACACTGAAGGTGGGCATTATGTGATGCGCAAATCTACCAGATGTTACAAGAACATTTTTGGATAATCGGAAAACAGTTTCACAATACGTATGTGTATATGCAAAAAAATCATACACAGATCATTGTTAGACGGATTTTTGTGTGATTTGTAGAAGTTTTTTTTCTTCTTTTTTTTCAATGAAAGCAATGTTTCCGTATAAGTGAAATTATCAAATAACCTGGATTGCATCTTTAAAAGCAAAGAAAATATTTATTGAGGTAATTTGGCGATGAAGAGGAGAGAGGGGTGTTCGATATCATAAATTTCC
>JAVFBZ010158576.1:0-18087 GCA_032466195.1 Katharina tunicata | reverse complement strand
TTGAACCCGTGCGGTACATCGAAGGAGGATCTGCAGTCAGACGCGCTAACCACTGAGCCACGGCGCGGGCCCCAGTAAGCAAATTGTATGTGAATAGCGTCTATTCCTCCACCTGCTTTATTTGATAATCAAGCTTCTTGTTTATCCGACACAGCAGTGTGAAATAATTCATACTTTAGAATATAATAAAATGATTTCATCTGACAGCAATGCATCTAGCTGAGGCTATTTATTCTAACAGAAAATATTTCTTGAAGAAATAAAAAAAAAACGGGTTAAAGTAACAGATAAAAAATATGTAGTGGAAAGACTTTGGGTTTGAAATTTTAACACATCTACAGTACCTGTGACAGTTGCAAACGTTAAATAACGCACTAAGTCTTTTATGTGCCTTTCAATATAAATGATCCTATCAAGCCACCATCTCTTCCTCCATGATATGAGTGACGGACTGATGTCACTTATTCATCAAACTCTACCAAGAAAACTTGCAGAGAAGATCAGTCTCAACCCACTGACCCCTCAGATAATAAATATATCACTAAATTGTTGGCTTTTTCTCCTTATAGACTGCTTGCATAAACACTTAAACAAATTAGGGCATTTTCTTCTTATAAAAGGGTACAATGACATTAAATATCTGCTTATGGAAAGTCCATCTCAAAATCGTTCACCATTTCAAGCAATATATTGAACAAATCAGGGCATTGGTGGAAACTTCTAATATATTCTACCTTTCAGAGAGCTTTACTGTTAATGATAACCCCGTTATGATTATTTCAAACAAAATTGACCAGGCCAAGTAAATTCATTATTGTATGTACAGTGGCCTAAACAAGTCTGTAATAATTAACCCTTGGTACTTGTGTGTTGATGTATTATAGGCATATTACGAAAAAGTAAATTATGCAAAAAAAAAGACATGTTATGCAACATTTATAATTTGTCATTGCTGTAAATAGACTCAAACCTAGGAAAATTTAACATGTATACTTCTTATTTTTAACAGCCATCGATAGGCTTGGCCTATGATTCAAAGTAGTTTCCTCTAAAAATTAAAAATTTGTGTTGGACCAAAAATTACCTCACTTTTAAAATTATTTTTAGTTTAAAATTAAAGCTTGAAACTGTGTTTCGTTTACCTTTACAAATGAAAGACATAAGAGTGTTGTTGTTTCCATTATCCAGACGTGGATTTGCTCAGCATAATCATAAATGCATGAAACATTTTCATCAGAATTACGCAAGTATGTTTATTAGTAAATTTCGACAAAATGCGTACGTTGAAAAAACGTTTTGTTTGTAAACTCGTCTGTCATTTTTACACATGATCTTCTGCTTACATTGAAATTGATAATTGTTTATCACAGCGGCAGATTTTGTCAACTGCATGCTGATTGGAAGACTAAACTGCTTTACATTGGAGGTCCACAGAACGGGATTTGGCCCCAACCATCCCCGATGGTGAATAACAAGTGACCACTAGAGGTTTTCCCCGGCTGGATAAAGTAAGCTACTTAGCCATAACGTATTCTCTGAATCTCTCGATCTGAAGGCTATTCAATGTGTGAGCTGGTCTTTCGTGTGTAACAATAGAGACTGTCAATCGCAGAGCTGTAGTTCTACGGCGATGTTTGAATGCGTTCATGGTTCGTTTCATCCTAATTTATTTTACATGTTATATATACCAAAATATCACATGTTCTAATATGGACTTTATGATGTTACGTTGACATGGTGTTTAATGTCAAAAACCCGAAAGAGTAGTTTAATCATCGACACTCGTATGGTTAACGAATTACATTGTAATTTAAAGAGAACAAAAAGAGCTCACTAGCACAGTATATTTAATAAATTCACTATTAGCAAGCCCATGTAAATATAGCATGTTGTTAATATTAATATTGTTAATAAATAGATTTCCTGTTCACAAGAAAAGTAATACACTTTTCGATTTCATATTTTTGTCAATGTGATTTTTTATTTAATCTCATTACATAGATTGCCAAATGGTAATAATTCCATAACCTTCTAATATATGTAAAACAAACAACAAAGAGAAAATTATCAATATATCATATACCCAAAGTTTAAATTGAAAGATCTGTTATGAAGTCGCCTTTCGAAAACACGGAGCGAAATAAGTAACACACACGTCAATGATAAAGTGTTACACGCGGTGTAAAATTTAGTTGAGCAATGGACTGCTGAGTCCCCTTCACTGTTCTCGGTATAGGTTCGAACCACACGTCGATCTCATGTATATAATAGTAGTATATACAAGGGCGGTTCTGAACCACTTCTTTGTAAGCTGTATATTCGGACAACCAATATGGATGACATTCAAGCACATAAGGCCTACGTGGATACTGTGTCGGGGGAATGGGATGGAGCCCATTAAAGTTTGGGCCCCAAGTCGGATGGCCGGGGTGCATGCTGACAACGAAAAAAAGAGTTTGTTAGAAACATCGAGAAAAAGGAATGCGCTGGGGACATAACTCGTCATTTCTTCAGTTTTAGTCTGATATAGTGTAGAATCGATCACGCCAAGAAAGAACTGATGAGCCAGTCCTTTCTTAAAGTGCGATATTACGTATATACATACACATATGATTACGAAAAGGGGGTTTCGCAAACCGGTGATTTTTTTTTTTTTCGTCCCTAGACCTCGTGTCAATGTCAATATTTCTTTATGAAAAGATGCTACTTAAGTTCACAGCTACGCTGTTAACACATGGTCGGGTAGCGGCATGGAGATTAGGTTCTTCTCTTCCCATCTGGATCAACTTATTTTGTTCTTGGCCACTCACCTCTTTCTGTCTGATCCGCTCCTTTTCTTGGTTAATTTTCTTCTCCTCGGAGAGGATGAGACCGAATTCTTCGGCAGAAATGTAGTCGATTTAGCTTTGATTCGGATTGGACGCAATTCTTGTTCTATTTTTTAGACTTTGATTGTAAGAGGCGGGCTATAATTTACTAATAACAGCCGCAAGCCCGGAGACGCCGGCAGCCGCTTCAAGACTCACAATTATGGGCGCCGCAATAACCGTAGAGGGAGACAAATCCACGAGGCATCTTTTTTTTATATAGAGAAGCTCTGTTCTCTTTTTCCTTATTCAGACGATGCTGCATCTTTTTTATGCTGGTGCCAGATACCCTGGGTGTCAGATTTGTCTTGCGGAGCACCATTGCAAGTGTCGGATTCAGGCCCATGGTCGTCAGTGTATTTGATTATCTATCAGTGTTTTCAAATAGAAAGAGGTCAAGCTAGGAGTGATGTAACAGAGACGGGGAAGTTTAAAAGGGCCAAGATTCAGGGTATTATTTCACATTCCCTCTTTTTTGATCTTGTCAAGAGACGTCCGAGTTGGTGAGATCTACGATTGGCGACTCTAGCTCGCAGGGTGTGGCCTTCGCAACGCATTTTAACTTCAATCCATCGATGAGCGGGACAAAGTCATCTAGGCGATCACCAAGGACCTCTTCGATGAAAATAGTAGCCCCGGGCACAACAAGACCAGACCCAAATTCACTGGTCAGTTTCAGTGGGCCAGGTCTAGCCCCTCTCGTTCCCAACACATACCCATGCAATAAATTCTCCCCGACCACCTTGTGTTCTTTCGCACCAGGACATAGGCAGCCAACAGCTGGCCCTTGTTGAGGATCATTCGGACGGCGTGATATTTCCCCAAATGCAGGTAGGCAGAGCGGGTTTTATCTCCAGGTGGTGACCCGCTTGCTTCCACTCCCTCCCAGTATAATGGAGCTTGTATTTTCGATTGTTAACTATTTTGCCTACAGGCACATCAATCAAGTCGCCAAATTTTGGAGGGGAGGCGCTCTTCTGGAGTATTGGGGCACATCAACTCGCTTATATACTCCCCAAGACAGTTCAAACGCATAGAGTTTGTTTTCTGTCCCAGCCTCTCCATACCCCTCAGTGTTTCCCGGGCCTGCAAGAACAGGGTTTTATATTGACCGCCCCAGCCACGTTTGGACGAAGGGACCCTACGCTGAAAACTACACTGGGGAAACAGGGTTACTATCCGCTCACAACGTGACAGATACGAACATTTAGCAAGTATCTGCAGTTCTTTGCGCGCAAGAAGGACCCACGACGACGAAAAACAACTTTGGTTGTGGGCGGTATCGCATTTGCTTCGGTTTCGTCGATAACTACTTTATTAACTACGTTAATGCTAGCGTGATGCGACCAGGAGCTGGCTCCCAACGGCGATGATATCCGACCACATAATTTCTGCCAGCCAACCCGCCGTTTAGGAGCCAGGAGACAATTGGGCCAAATATTCCAGGCAGGGCTGCAGCCGACTTGCCAGCTAGCAGAGCAAGGACCCTCACAAGGCTTTGCAAGTGTTTTTTTTTTTAACAACTCTTTGATGCCTTGTTGATCTTTCGGAGGAACTGGGGGAGCTAGTGCTGGAGAGCCTCCACTGCCTTGCACCCGTGCTAGAGCTAGCACCAGGGTCGAGGTGGCCATACCGATAGCCGTAAGTATGCTTGCGATCGTGATGCCTTGATTCGTGTCATCAATGAGGATCCGGGTAATCGTTTCACGGATTCGATTGATTTGGAAACACAGAGCAGCCGCCTCCAGACAGTACACTGGCTCGCCTTCTATGTCGCGCTGTGCAATACATGTCCTGGTGAATTCATCAGCTGCATCTGCCACTTTTCGCTTTTCCAGTGCTACGTGGTCTTCTAGTTCAGTTAATTTAGCTACATTGCGTGTGTGTCCGCATTCGAGGGTACGTTAATGTTAAATAGTATAGTTCCATAAATGGTGCAGATAAATTAGCAACTTGAAAAAGAAATAGCAAAAATTACATTTTATGAAATATATTTTTTTCTGTAAGTTTTAGAAAAATAATAATTGACCTACTGTTGTTCTTCCGTAAGGGACGATTCAGAGTATATATACACATGTTAAGAAAATAAGAGATCTAAACAGTTTCCTAAAGCCTGGTCAACTTAATGGTCAGTTTGATAGAGTTATTAACCAAGCCAACATAACTTGGACGTAATGTTATCCATGAGATGATTGCCCACTATGAATCCTGCCTCGTAAAATTAAAGACACAGTTGACTTTGGCCAAGTCATGTAAGAGTCTTGATTTTGACCGTGCTTTTTTCTGATTCAATTAAATGGGGTAAACTAAACTTTCGACATAAACTTTTGAATTCAACTTTGGTCACATTTGAGTCGTTTGTTCGTTCAGTATAATCCTACCATTCTAGCTCTTCTGTTTTTCCCACTATAGTGTTGCCTTTACATCTGTTAGCCATTCTCCATCTCAGCCCCCTTCTCCACAACCTGGTCCTTCTTCATCTGCCCCAAAATCTCAACCTGGACCCTCGTTCCCCTTCTTCTTGGCCCCAGGCCTACTCCTCGGTCTCCTTCCCCTCAGCAAGGACCCTCTAGACCATCCAACCAATTCCGCCCACGGATCTATCGTTCATATTATGATGCTCTAAAAATCCCCACCGTCAGTTCTACGAACAATTCAGTTTAATGAAAAACAAAGTAACACATTTTGGAAATTCAGACACACTTCTTCTAAACGGCACCTTCCAGAAGTAACCCCAAAAATATTGTTATTAAGATATTCTAATCTATCCAGAATTAATTTAGACGCACTCTGATATCCAAGTAGAATGTAATCCAGGTGCCGATTTCAATTCATTTCGGACTCTTATAAAGAGAGATCGTTATATTGAATGTTGAAATAAACAACAAGAAAACTCCTAGGCCAATTCTGCAAATGCAAAACATGACGACAACTATTAGGCAGGCGTTTCCCAAATCAATTTTGTATTGCGGTGAACTGCAGTCGTCCAAATTGCCAGCCAGTGAAATGGCCTCAACCGTCTATGCCCCCATGTAGACCGATAATATCCGACTACAGTTCTGAATCTTACAACATTTCAGAACTTATTGATTACCGTCTCAAACCAATCACCAACAGGCACCCCAGTTTTATCAAAAACACTGATGACTTTCTGAATAAGTTATCTGAATTCCAGGTTCATAAAGACGTCATATTAGTGACCCTTGACGTAGAATCTATATACACCAATATCGATATTTAGGCTGGCCTTCAATACTTTCCATGGGTATCCCGATTCACGCCGTCCTTCTATTGAGGTACTGAAACTGTTGGAACTCAGTTTGAAATGTTATGATTTCGAATTCAATGGCCGAATAAACCAGCAAATAAAAGGCTGTGCTATGGGCAAAAAATTCAGTCCCAATTTTGCCTCTATTTTGATGGTTAATGGGAACCTCGAAAAGTTGGTGAACAGCCCCTGTTGTACCTTAGATATTTGGATGATATATTTATCATTTGGCAGCTTTCTAGAGATGATCTAAATCTATTCATCACTACTTTAAATCAACATCATCCAAATATTTAACTTCAAGCTACTATTAGCCTGTCTAGTGTAGATTTGTTGGATGTTACAGTCTACAAAGGTGTCAATCTCGCTGTAACAGGGATGTTGGATTATAAGGTATTATTTAAACTTACGGATAGCCATTAACTACTCCATGCTAAGTCTGTTCATCTGCCGCATACCTTTAAGGGATTTGTTGGCAGATGTTATAAACTGTGATTCTGAAAATGTGGTTTACCTCATCACTTGTAAAAAGTGTCTCAATCAGTAAGTTGGAGAAAACAAAAATCCTCTTGATAGCCAACAATCATTTGAGTTCAATCAAAGGAAGAGGAAATTAAACGAAAAGGCTTGGAGAGAGAAGCCCATTGGATTAAAACACTTCAAACGTTGTATCCATTTGGTTTCAACGTTGAACCAGCTAAAGACTCCAGGGTAAACATTATTCCTTTTGTACTAGAATATGACCAGCCTAGCACCAGGTTTGCAAGTCTCCTAATAAAGGAATATCAAAACCTTATACCTAAATTGATTAAGCCTTTATCACAGAGACCTCTATCATATCGTACAAGAAGAACAAGTCTCCCAAGGATCTCTTGGTTAACCCTTAACTGCCCTCGTCTTCATTTGGTAGACTAATGGATTTACTACTAACTCTAAACGATACATTTTTACGTTGTGCTTATTATCACCCATACGTAATATCTATGTGCGTTACATATTCACCGCATATTTATCTTCACAATTTGCGTGTTACATGTAGTGCCTTTTCTCGAGAGGCGCCTTTAGGTTATCCAGAACAACTCGAGATTTAAGTCTATCTACAAACTTGTCTCTGAGAATTGATCTAGAACATGAGATAATTTATCGACTTTAATTATGCGATATCCCTGTGCCAGAGTGATTACTCTTGAAAAAAATATATACATATGTTGCACAATTCATAGTAATTAGAACAAAAATAACGAAATGTAAAGCAAATATGTTGACGGTTAGAGTTTCCACAATAAATTTAGAACTATATAACTTTTAATGTCAACAACTCAACGCCATTCCACAATGAAACAGTTATACTAAGAAACTTAAGATCTATATGAAGTTTGAAACAGGTAGTTTATCAAATACACTAGGCACGATATTCCATGGTATTGGTGCAAACCTGTTGTGCGAAGTCCGTTAACAATCTGTAAATATAGTTGTGTATACTTCAATCGGATAATTAGTATTGAAACTAATGTGAAGGGAAACTTTGAAGTTTGAGTTGCGTCAATGTCCGGGTAAGACGAACAGACTGTCTGTATCCGTGTTGAAACATAAAAGCCCTACGGTCGCCTAGAAGGTAACTGTACAGATCACGCGAGAATAGTAGTGTGATTGTCCTCAATCGAAAATTGCCTCTAGTCCCATTCGTAGTTATTACCAGCGACACTGACGTTAGAGTTTAATCGCTGTACTCCACAGGGAAAGAGTTGCGAACACCAAAACATGTTTAACAAGCGCATACTCTTCTTTTGCTTTGTGAAATTTCAGTTAGCTAAAAAAAGAAGTATCGACGTGCAGTTCTTCTTCTAGTTTCAGCTTTACTGTTTTTATTGTAGCTATTTAGTACGGATCAACAGTCCAATTCGTAAACACCATTGCTTAAAACCGACCACACGGTTAGCACATTACGATGTACCACAATCAAACCGATGGATACACTCAATAATAAAACGACATGTGCACAGTTCTATACCATTGAATTCATGTGAGAATTCTGACGCATCACCAATTCTTCACACCAGTCGATGGTATTACCCCTGAGACTCATCACATTCAACATTCATTGCTCAATAAATCACGAGTCAGTCTTCATTCGATCGTTGATTAGTCTGAAGGCCTTTTGCGGTAATTTGTTGTCGCCAACGTCCAAGATAAAACACACCTATACCATTCAGAACAGCAAATATAAAGAAAAAAAACTGTTAAATCTTGGATATATGGACATTTTCTATTCTGTCAATTTTTTTTTAAATTATATATTATCAAACTATCTCAGAAATGTAACATTCATAAATGTTTGTTTATCCGATTAAAGTATAGTTGCTCACTACTACCGAAACTCCCAATCTAAACCCGTGGATTATTGTGTGATAGTATCACTAGTGATTATTCAACAGTAAACACGCCCTAGAGAGATGACATTACACTTTTGATATATAGGCTATTGTGACGTCACTACAATGTCACAACATTCTACACAAAAAGCGTTCAAGTTCAGTCGCTGTCTTTCTATGATTTCGCCAGGTGCACGTGCAAAACAATGTGTATGCAGACCAATCAGTCCAAAATGTACACATTTCTACAAGAAAATCACCTCAAAAGTGCTAAGAATGTGTAGTGTGAGAAAAAGATTTAACACGAACCCTACTATTACGCTGAATATCACCCTCGTCTTTTCATTTAAAGTATTCACTCGCCCCTAGGCTCGTGAGTTTCTTAAAAGTACCAGACTTGAGTGATATTCATTGTAACACACGGGCTTTCGTTCGTTATATCTAGCAAGACAGACGTGTGAATGCCGTGGTTATACATGTTTCCAGATTTGGACACCATCTACTACACAAATAGACCGACTCGTCATCGGGTGTCATTCAATTATCGAAAGAATGCTTCCTCAGCAGAATGCACTATTATAATGTAATTTTTAATCTTGGAATCTGAAATAATATAATACAATAAAAAGCTACAAAATAGTGTCAGTTCTTGTCATAAGTGTGTGGGCGATTTGCCAATTATCGATGGCTGCTTCTAATTTTGATCTGCAGTAGATATGTTATAATAAAATAGAGAAGATGATGGGCAGTTTTTAATTTCGGCATATTGAATTCCAACGTTTCTGTTTTTGATATTAACGTTGCTGGATTTTTGCGTAATTTTTGTACTGTGCCTGTGAGAAGAAGAAAAAAGGACATATTTCTAATGAATTCAATAGCGTGAGTTTTTTTCCAAAGATCTTTAATATTTCCTCGCTTAATGTTGGCTGTATTATTTATAAAATATAATACATTCCTTCAAATTCCGTCACATAAATTTCCAATTTGACGGAAGGCTTAATGTTGATTTAAAATGGCAAAATAATCAAACAAATATTAAGAATTTTTTACAGTATTTGTCGATAATCTATTTCGACTTTCTTGTCGTAGCCCATTGCTCAATAAGGGCATAGATTTTTATCATTGCAGCAATACCTTTAATACCCCCAAAAAATCAAATAAAACTCATATTAAAATAGCACACAAAATAGCAATAAAAGAGAATTTGTAGTTCAGTGTAGTTATACCGTACATTTCAATAGATTACAATTCCGCAACTCTCGTATTAAATACCGGTTACGCTAATACGGTTATTCTCTCTCCGGTAATCTTCAGGTTATTAACACCAAGTAAGAACGTGGGGAATTTTTGGAGCCTGGTCCTAAGACTATCCACTGTTGTAAAGGAGGGAAATAAAATCGCGTAATGAAGTCAGCTGAATGAAATACTAAAGTAAAATATAAATAAAAAAGAATTGGATTGTGGAATAGAATATGATTCATTGTGTAAAGACGTTCAACATTTGCACAAAATTTTGCAACTTGTCATTTATATTGTCATTATTGCTTGCCAAGTTGTGGTATTGAAATTTCTTTTACCGATTGCTATAAGTTTAAATTGGAGTAAAACCCATGCCATACAACATATAAACATAATGAGTGTCTCTTCAACACAATCAAGGCAAAATGGTTTGCTAGTATATCTGATTAGCGTGAGTCAAAGTCTTGCAGATTGGGCTCCATCCGGTTTGATTGCTACTTGTTAACAATCGGGAACAATTTGGACTAATGTCATGCTCACTCCAACCTTAGCGTTGTTTTGATTAAAAAAAAATTCCAAATCTAGAATAAACCGATGAAAGTAAAATTTATTTTGGGAATTTATATAATACGCTTCGCAGATATTCAGAGGAAGATACTAGAATGAACTATTAAAATACTTGAAATGTTTATCTTATTGCAGTAGGCTTGATTATTGCTATTTTTTGTCAACAGCGTGCGACTAACCCTAAGTAGTTAATAATTAGTGTTTCTTTAGCCGAAAACATGGTAGTTTTGTCAAAGGGGGCAAAAACTGAGATATATTATCAGTGTTATTTAATCAGACTATTTCAGTTTTACTTGAACAGAACACTTAGCTCTCAGAAACGTTCTTATTTGACGTTCTTCCTTTGAGATTCGACCCACATAGTGTGGTTAAACAGTTACAAAAATTGATGTGGTGTTATTTGCCTCTCTGTGGTAGACGTGCACAGCAATTCAACATATTATCCGCGTTAATATTGATACAGGCTAACTGGTCAACCAACATAATAAATCAGTGTTGGGAATTCAACCCAAAACTTTAAGCGAGTGGCATGTCCGAATAAACCTCATGTGATGACTTGTTATTCACCACCTGAGGAGGTTGGAGCCAAATCCCGTTCCGCGAGTCGTGAAGTGTGAAGCAATTTAGTCTCCCAGTCAGCATGCAGCTTACAAAATCTGCCAATCTAATTGACAGTAATTAATTCCAACATAAACAGAAGCAAATGGTTAAAAATGACAGAAGAGTTTATAAACAAAACTCTTGTTCAACGTACGCATTTTGACGAGAAATATGTAACTATTCACTAGAAAACACACTTTTACCATTCTCGCGATATTTGTGTGTGTTATTTTCTAACATATTTTTTTTCTTTCTTGAATAACTTTGTCTACCAGAAAAGAAATATCATAGATGCGTTGATATTATATGACATCATTTAATCATATTCTAAGTTATAAATTATTTCACATGTCTGTGTCATATAAACAGGGATTGCCTGTTCTGGTGATGGAGTGAGTTTAACTCCGAAAGCTCAAAATACATTTTCAAAATGTACAAAGTGTTTTTTGTCGTTTTGTTTATAACAAATATTGTAAAACCTCTCCATACTCGGATATATAAACAAGGAGATTTCATACAGAGGAAATCAAAATACTAGAAACAAATAAAGAAAAAGAAAATAAGAAACAAATAAAGCAGGAGGAGGAATTTAAACTATTCACGTAAATGTTGTTTAGTAAACAAAACACAAGACCTAATTGCCGACTGATGATTTGTTCTGTTCCACACTGCCCTGGTGATAGTGTTTTGATTTACCCGCCGAATAATTAATACTAATGTAGAAATATATATATAGTGAATATGCCATCACACCAAGCATAGTTTCTCTTTGTTAAAGATATAAACCATCTTGTTCTAAGTATTCTAATTTATCCCAAACGTTGTCACCTGATATTTGGTTACATTGTGGATTACATTGTTTATATAGGTATTTGGTAGCAATAACAATTTCTTGTTTAAACATTAGCTTTGAATAATTGTCACTTACCTGTAACTTTTTGTATGTGTTGTTTTGGACTGCCAAATAATTCTGTATTTATTATGGCATATACCTATTTATTAATTTGTTTTTATTTTCAATAACTTAATATTTTATGTATATAAAAATGTTCTCTGTAATAAGATTAGTTTTTATTTCACCAATCATCAATTGTATTTCACCAGACAAATTGGATACATCATTAATCTGGAGTACCAAAAACTAAAGGTTCAGTTTATGAACCTGTTGGTTCAGATGACTATGTTTCCTCTGTATGAAATGGGAGAAAACCATTAAATCAATTTTGATTAAACACATTATGCCGATAGTGAACAGAAACCAGTAAAAGGGAACAAATAATGTACCAAGTTGGTAGTAGGCCTTTAATGTAAACTTATAATTTTTAAGGATTATTTGTATTGCATTTACTACATATGTAAACCTGAAGCATAAATAACTGCTAAGAGAAGAACAAATATACAAAGTTTTATATAAATTTCAACTTTTAATAAACTGATATACTCTTGTTTCATATATAAGTACTGTTTACTGATTTAAGAACATCTTTATGTTGTTTTCTTTCAAATCAAGATCAAATAATATTATATATAGGGATACATTATACCATGTGCAAAATTGAACAGACATCAAATCTTGTAAAAATCAAGGCAAACGGAATAAGTTGAAAAATCTAAATTTTTGGTGCGTATGTGACTGAGATTTTGCGGATCCCAATCGTCGAGGCGCTTTAAGCGCTCTATGATTTCTTTAAGTTAGACAGACACAGAATGATCGATGGCATAACTATTAAGAGAGTGTTGCTGGATTTTCTTAAACTTATTAGGTCCTACCTTCAGAATCAGCGAGTGGAAGATCGGAATTATACTTCTGCCGGGTAGCAGATTTTAAAAACTTACTAGGAAAACAAGTTCAAAATTTTCTCCTGAGCCCCCACTAGGTTCCAATTCAATGTCGGCCATTCTAAGAGAAAAAACACAAGAAATCCAATTGTAAAATTAATCACGACCAAAGAGCACATAGTAAAGATCAAGAAACACATAGGCAGACAACGCTCACAAAAAGATCAATGAGGTTTGGAGGTAAGCTTTTTCCTAGTGAGCCAAGTTTAATATTTGTTATATCTATCTACGGCCTTTAATAGTCAGTCAGTCCGTCGAGTTGAATGAGCTCATCAGGTGTCGTAATAGTTTTCTTACATTTATGAATCATTAAAATTACCGATACCTCATTATTTAAACTAACACTAAATTCTTCTCGATCAAACTGTCCTAAGCTGTAGATCTATGAACTAAAATGCACATTATGGAACTTCATCCTTGGCGTAGACGAACTGACCTTAGGAATCTTTCCACTGAAACCAAAGAGATACGGTTCATACAGTTTTTGTGCGCATTCAGGGGCCAGTCTGATAAAATACGAACGTCTGAACTGCGACACCAAAGGATAAGTCCGGGCCTGAAACGAGTTCTAGATAATTATTCTTAATCAATGAGGGACATTTCACTAGCACCTTCCGGGCACGGAATCGCAGTAACATACCCGTGCACAGAAATCACCCTGGAATTAATTCAACGTTGATGGAGTGGAGTTCCTGGATCTACGCCTAGGTCTGAAGTTTATTTCGTCGTGGCCCGGGAAGCCTAGTTCCATTTACTGACGCCATTGTCACGCGACGTATAAATTGTTAAGACTGGGCGAAGAAATAAAGCAGAACACTGGAATTGGTTGCACTTCCCATTTATTACGCAGAGGAGCACTGCTACAAAATGTTTGTACTGAGACCGAATAACCTGCAAAGACACCCAAACCGTTTAGATTTGCGATCTGTCAACAAGATGAGACGTGGAGTCATCTTATTACGTGACATATATCTTCACATATTATTGTTACATTCACAACAAATTTCTGCTTTTGAATGTAATTATTGCAATGTAATTGGGCTGCTTCTCTAAAATGGATACTGTTTTTTTTTAGTTTTGTGGTCCCTTCTGTGTTGCCCACTTCGCATAGTCTGGCTGGCATGCCGTCAGGTGATTGAAATAGATAAGTACGGCGTGAAATCCCTATCAATCAATCATTATTTATGATGTGATACAGTGTTTAAGACCCCTTAAGTCCGGAATCGAATCCCCATAACCAATTACAGCCTGGTATTGGGTATTCGAATCCCCAATCTCCAATATCAGCCTGGTATTGAGAGTTTGAATTCCCAAGCCCCAATCCCAACTTCGTATAGGGGATTAAAATTCCCAATAACGAACCCAGTGCTAAATTCAGCTACAAAAACAGAGGTCTTGCACAATAGAGATTAGGACCGACTGACACGTATTGCTGTTAAACATGTCGAACTTCATTATTTGATGATCTTACACTTTCAACTACATGTTCAAAATATATGGTCCAATGAGTAATAGAACTATACAGCGATTTGTATTTGTTGCCCAAATTCTCTGGATATAGATATGGTTTAATCAGAAAAATACTCTTACTTTAACTTTTATAGCGATTTTTGCGTTTCCGGTGTATTGTGGACAACCTTCCAACAACTTCACGCCACCCTCTCTGCACCACCGGAAAACTTCGCTTATGTACAAATTGACGCAAGGGTTCAGAAATATACTGCGTACTGTGACAGGGACTCCTGGCTTCCAACGTTCAACCTACTGGACCGTGGCTCGGCTTAGCTAAAATAAATAAGAGTTGTTTACGGTCTTTGTCGATAAAGGTGTATGTATTTCGATTAGCTGATGTATATTATACTGTTTGAAGCAATGTCTTATTCCTGTTGGTTCACCATTTTTCTATCTACGGGCTTTCCCAGTGCCTACATCTCATCCTATTTTTTTGATACACATACTATGCAATTGCCGTTTTTAAATATCATAAGGATGTGTTAAACACAAACAAAATTAATATTTTCTCAGTATCTTTATATGATTTTTGAACAATTAGGCCTGTCGGGGTTTGTGGATTTTCATTAGACAATGAAAACAATGCACGCAGAAAGCAAACAATCTGCCTGTGTGTTTGGGCGGGACCATCTTGTGACCAGGTGGGCCAAGAGGCATCAGGCATTTTCTTGTGGTTCAATGTTGCCAGTATCGTTTAGAGTCGGTCTTCACCTACTGGCATGGCACGCCGTGGAATGACTGAAATAACCGGAACTATAGCGTAAAAACCCAATCAAACAAACCAACAAAACTACCTACCGAACCAACTCTCAGTCGCTCGTTGTGTAATATGCTGGTTTTGAAGTATCCTAGTTCATCTTCTCGTGTCATTTTTGTAACTCGAAAAATCGCTGGTTGCCATTGAACGTATTTCGGCCCTTCTTCCTATACACATACGCAAGACGTTTTAAAACAGTTGTAAAGTATGACATAGAATTTAACGTGCTTCTCCACTATTGGTCTACTATTCATTAGCTGCATTAAATTATCAGGAGGCCCTCCGATTTGCCATCGTTCAATGTGGTGAACTATTTTCCTGTTTTACGTTGTGTAGTACATTAAGTGTAGCGCTCAGCCCTGGATATGGTTACATTAATTTAAAAATTCACTCGCTTGCTTGCTCGCTCGCTCGCTCCCTCCCTCCCTCACTCACTCACTCTGACGTTTCTTGTGCCTGTCGTCTGTATAAAGTAACCAATAGATGCTAAAACCGTTTTCAAGCAATGATTAAAACTCTCAATCCGAGTGAGATTTATAATCATTGCTTGAAAACGGTTCTAAAATTATCAAACTTAAGCACCAAATTAGACAATGCATGGACTTTAGAAGTCTTCTATACATTCAGGACAGGTGAATAACCAAAGCGTTTTTAATAAACAGCATGGGTCCTGTAGGACACAAATTAAAGTTGGTTCTGTTTCTTGGAATTATTTTGTAAATCTTCAGTGAGGTATGCGTAAAACACTTCAGTGAAATCTCTCCAAATATTCACCAACATTAATGGTTGATCTTTCGCGAAGTGATGAAAACCACTGTAGTAACACAATATGTACAGTTTGTATCGAAAGTTCATGTTTGATGGTGTCCTTTAACACAGAATCCAGAGTATCATCCATTCCGGCTTTTTTTCATCATATTAAGTCGTGAACTAGGATCAGCCAATAATTCTGCAGGGGTCCCAAATTCAACCGACTGAAAACAAGAAGTATTTATATGTAGTCATTTCCCGGATTCTTGGCTCATTTTTTTTAAAGTTTTTAAGTTTCGCCCTTAGGTTAATTTACTATAAATTTCCAACAAAAAATCATGTATAATCTTTATTTCACGTTAACATCCACTTAGGGTTAATACCGCCCATACGTTAAGCACTGCAAAATGATAATGAGGTCCCAAAAACTATTGGCCACACTGTGCAATGTCCACCGGATCTCAGAATTTCTTACATTTTGTCCATTTCTATATTATAATCAGTGTGACATCCGGAAAGTCCTTTGCCAGAACATAAAAAATATTTTAATTTAAGGATGTTGAACGTATTTTTGTATAATTCTAGATTATATAGAAGTGAATGAAAACAGCACAATGTATATGTAGTATATGTAATATATATACAGGTTGAAATTTATATAGTTTTATAAAATGGATATAAATTTACATTATTTGAGTACAAAACTAGATCCGAAACTTGAATATATTTTCAACAATCTAACATTTCTTTTCACGCCTGTACAATAAAGAAACAATCTGTTAATATGATACCAAATTTAGAACACACATTGAATATCTCGTCAAAAATGAATTTGTTTGTATATTTTATCATCGGGCAGTCAAACAAACAAATATTACCATACCGGCAGTTACCTTTAAGGATGTTGTCTCATTAGATGCCTGTATCTGTTACTTCGACATCAGTTTTTAAAGTTGTAGAGAAAGTATTGGCTACATGTTTAGTAAGAATGTGTAATATTATGAGTGGAGGTTGGGAGTTCGTCGTCGTGGGTTGGTGTCACCTGTACACTTTCTGTGTTTTATTGAAACATTTTCTACTCCGGCAGGTGTCATTTTGTCTCGCGTGGAGCAAATATAGACAGTTATTGTTGGACCAGGAAGTTTACGGCTTTATGTAAATTTGCAGACTATTATCCAGACGAGAAGGGAGTCAGACTGTTTAGGATGTCTGAGATGATCACTCGTCAGGCGGTGGAAACTCCAACATTGGACTATTATGTCACTATAAAGGATTTGTTTCCACTTGTTATTTGAAGAATGTAAGATTCAAGTATTGTGCTTGTACCCGGACAAGATTCATATCACACCGGACGGTGATTTTATTTTTGAAATTTGATCAGACAGAACACAAAACGTTGTTATTGTTGTTCAGTATTTAAACAAATCATATCTGTACAAGTACAATAAATGGAGATGATGTCGAACAGAATCATTTTAAGAGCAAGGAGTAACAAGAAAAAAGAAAACACAAGTAAGTAATTTAAAAACGTAAGCGAGGCGAAGCTAGGCTTCCGTTTTGATGTGATTCGTACTGTAACTAGTACGTATATTTTTAGAAATAATTTTTGTAAACTTCATGTGTAACTCTGACCTGTCCATCTTCCATGAATAGTATCTTATCACAATCTAACACAGTGACTCCAGCTCGCCCTTCTAGCGTATGCCCCATTTGATACGGGTGAATGGTGCGTTCCACAAGCCCCAACAACTTCTGGAGGCGCGGGCTGAAATGGACCTGCACTTTTTGGGTGAACGTGATCTTGTAGATTTGACACACCTTGTCGAACCTGAAGTGAAAGGCGTCCCGTAGATCTTGGGTGATGGCTCGATTGTCGGTCATGAGCAGGGCGATCACCACGTCGGCCAAGATGTCAGTGGAGGCGTAATACCCAGCCGGGAGTTCGTAACGACGGGACAGTTGGTCCACGTCTTGGCCATCGAGGAGGCCAAAAAAAAATTCATTGTCTTGAATGTTGTACCAAAAGCCCACACTCCTAGTCCACGGTGAGTCGTATCGCCTGGGGGAGTTGCGTGGTGTAATGCCCCACCTATTTGTTTGGAAAAAAGTCCATCGAACTGTTGCTGGGTAGGGTGATGTAAAACATAGTGGACCGATGACTCAAACCGCTCATGCTCAACTGACGTGGCGGTCACCGTGGTCCTCTTCTTAATAAAGACCCCAGCGCAGGGGGCGTGGACTGATTCAGCGACTGGGCGGTGTGGTATCTGCGGCGATGGGTGTGGGGGTGTAGGGTGCAGGGCGGGAACAATCGCG
>JAVFBZ010158565.1:0-18094 GCA_032466195.1 Katharina tunicata | reverse complement strand
CGTTTTCGTTATAAATACATCTAGAAAGCTTATTATCTGGTTCATTTCACTTTCACTTCTGAACTTGATGGAATTTAAAACCACAACATTGCGTCAATACCCTTAAAACTGTTTAATCTGTAATATATGTGACCCTAAAAGACTTATGTAATTTGTTAACTATTGTTATATAGGCTTTGGTGCTATTCGTGTTTTCCGTTCGGCACTCAAATTAAATGCGTGTGAGTAGTTTTAGCTTGCACGATTTTCACAACTAAATTGCTTGAGAACGTGGCATCTACTGTGTATATATAATGGATATTTCAATTTCCCTGCGCTTTTGCAATTTATCTTGATAATGGAATAAGTTCCAAAAGCTTGGATTGTTGTAACTATGTTTTATGTATTTACTGTCGTGTGTTTTATTATAATGCGAAATATGTCCTACAATTCGACGAACAAAGAGCTGCTACATCCCGAAAACAAATGACATCGATATATACAAATTTTGGCTACTAGAGTGGCTTTTAGGGAAAGTAAACAAAAAACAAAATTTTAGTCAATTTTCAGGCCATAGCCGGTACCCTTACTGTAGTTCAGATTAAGTGTCTTCAGTGGAAAACGATTAATACAACAAAAATGTAAAAGCCGTTTTAGAAACAACTTAACATTGTCTATAATTTGACTTCCATTACAAAAACATCCTATAGGATCCTATTAGATTTTGGAGAAAAAAAATCATATATCATTTTTTTCTAAGGAATCCAATAGCAATCTAACATGAATCCAATAGGTATCTTGTTGGAATCCTATAGGATTTTTTTGTTGCATCCTAAATGAATTCCATATGATTTTCGTATATAATATGTTCCTATGGTACCCTATAAAATATTCAAATTAGGTTTTAAAAATGATATAAATTTAGAAAAGATATATAAATAAAGTCACATGTTGACGAGAGATTTTCAATGTAAGAAAGAACATAGCACAACAATGTTCAGTAGTTTTCCATGGGTCAAATTGTCGTAAAATATGAAATCCCATAACAACATTTTCAAGTACTTTATTATGCACTCTGTATAATGGAAAAGTTGATTTTTATTAGTATAGTAGTAATGGAAACATCTGTGATGTTGACACCCCCTAAAGCCATAACCAGGTGTTCAGGGCCCCCTAGGTTTTGACACTTTGAGTATAACTCATAATTAGTACAGTGGATAAAGAAGTCTGTTTTTAATATGGCAATGCACCCAACAAAACAACTGTAATTAATATAAGTAAATAAATGACGTGCCTTCAAGGGCTGCGAAATCCATACCAGGGAAGCGGCCCTCAAACCACAATTTCAAACGAAATCTGCTTATCTAAGATTGTTTTGTCAATACGGGTTGACCACAGAGCTTGCTTCCTGGTGGGAAGTCTGAACATTTTGGCTTGGGTGGAGCGAGTGACCATTATAACAGGTGTGTGTTTTTTTTGATGGGGTTCCTCACTCTCCATCTGTGTTTTCCAGGTTTCACAAACGAACATGATTTATTCTTCATGCAGTCTTCCGGGTGTTTTATTCAAGATTTGAATTGACATAATTTCTGTCTGTTGTTTTTTTTTTGTTCTAACAGCAGTAGCATATATGGCAATATCACTGTTCAACTTCCATAAGCAGTCAGCACTTTTAGTTCATGTTCGACGTTTCCTGGGGATTGGGGTTGTTGTTGATTGATTTGCCCCAGTGGTGTTTACTAATTATTACTGTGTTAGTAAATCTTTCCGGTGAAGATTACAGGCCTATTTTAAACTAGTGTGCTGGTAAAAAATACGTGTCAGCCTAATGAGGCAAACCATAGAAGGCTTGTCACTTGTTCATTCCAACACCTAAGTGGTAGCCAACTTAAATTTTAACTTCAAGAAGATTTTTTCAATTACTGTTTCAAAGGTCACAAATTGTCATTGTTCCTAGGTATAACATTTGCACAAAACACTTATAGTACCTTTATGCATAATGTGCATCTTTAATATATGGCAATGTTTGATACTTATGCTATATAACAATATTATGGAGCAAACATCCATAAGATCTTCTGGTTTTCTGTGAATCTTATACTATCCTACATGAATTTTATTTTATTATATAGGAATCCTCTAGGAATTTTATTTTCCAATAGGATCCAATAAGTTTTTAATTTTTTTGGTTTCCATTAGGAACCTATACGATTTTTAAAATCTTATGGGATCCTAAAGGATTTTTCTCTAAGTGATATGACTTTGTTTTTCGTTTACTTTTGATACAATGCAATTCCCTTTCCGCGTTTTTAGTAAGCAGGATGTTAAAACAAATGTCGTTAACATCCAATTTTGTATTAAGTTTCAATTGAATTCATTGATTGTTTGCAACTAAATTCCAATTCAAGTCATTGACGGTTTGCAAACGGTCTTAGCATCTAGACTGAAACATTGGGCCGGAAATATACGAGAAATAATTATCGCTAACATCTTAGTTCATTCTAAGTGTCTAAACTTCGTTATGCCTCTAAAAGAATGTTATTTCTTGTTTTTTTTTACTCAGTAACTTCTTTCGAAATACGTATATATTTCTCTAGTATTTAAAGTGTAGCATTTACCGAAATCGATTTTGATTTGGATAGAAAAAAATACTATGGTGAATTGCTACAGAATTTTATATTATTATGGAGTGTTTTTGTACTCTTTATTACTACAAACTTCCATGCATACGATTGTACATTCTACCATAGATTACTATAGATTACATACCAGAGTCCAATATTATATATATACAATATAGTATATAGCACGTTTTACTATAGGTTAGATATGTAAATAATCTCTATTCAAACATACGGTGACTCACATAGGTACAATTAAAATCTATTCTAATGGAGGAAATTGGGAAACATACTATAGGGTACTCTATGAACTAAAGTATAATACACACTATGATAATATACATTCTAAAACACATTTTACAATAGGATACCAAGCATACCAGATTTAACATGATGTCAGAGGCTTTCTTTGGATTATATTAGATTATATGTTTATACTTTTAACCAATATTTAATAACGTTTATAGACATGTTGCATATAAATAACAGTTATTAAGAATTGTTATTAGTATTAATAGATATGAATAGTGTATATAAATGTTATTTACAGTAGGACAAATAATGTTGTGAAGAGTAAAATATATATATATATATATATACTTAAAGAGTAGCCCCACCCCCACCCACCTCCCCAACATAATCTTAAGTTGATACTGTTTTGTTCCTTATATAATTGTTCTTATTTTTGAAGATTCCTAGACTAGCCACCATTTTCTGCGTACAAAACATAAAAGTTTTCTCCGTTGATCTAGTGCACACAAATTCAAATATCCAGATACTCCCTCCTGACCAATGTCGTAATAATGTACGTATGATAAACTTTTAATAACAGGATTGAACATACTACAGGCGCTTCCTGAATGTTGCAGTTTAAGAACACAACACCGTTGTACAACATTCCAACCTGCTTTTGACCAAAGATACATATACACATTTAAAAGAAGATGAATTGATAAAAGTGTTGCATGGCCACTTGAAAAACTATAGCATTTTAACAGACCTAAGAGAATATTAATTCGCATGATTTTAAAACTCTTATTTTAAACTTTTCAGTCCAGTTCCGGTTGTTGTCTTGTGATTTTGAGTCGTGTTGTACCTGTCCTTTGATCTTAATTTGTTTACTAGAGTAGTGCTTTCCAATGACCTAACAGTGTACCTTAGAAACTTAGTTACATTGAGAAACGTAAAAGAAACACGAACGATAAAATTGAATTGTATCCAGGTACTTCCTTCAGACAAGTTGATCTGAGGGAGGCAGATTGCAAAGTCAGACGATCTAAAAGTCGAATGGGTTTCCTTTAATTGGTCAACTGACACAGAATACAGTTCGCTTACCGAATTAGGTGCCTACTGTTACCTTAGGACCCTAGTACAATGATATAAATAATAACTCAAAGTGAGGATAATTTTTCTAAAATATCGATTTCCCATTATGTCCAGTCTTAATTGTAGTTTGAAACCACTTTTGCAAATATGTTTTAATATAATGAAAAAACATAATGAAAAACATTAGACATAATGACAAAAAATATCTTTGAGTTCTTCCGTCCTATATTGCCAATCGACTGTTATAGATAATTTTATTTTATTTAAATTCTCTCAATGTAGTTCTCATTGACTCGTGTATCTTAGCAATATTGACAAATCTTAACACCCTTAACACTGTCAGAAAATATGATATGATTGCTTATCAATATGCACAAAAGTTGAAAAATCCACCTTCGTCATGATTTTGTAATGGGATTAGGAGTTGGAAAACGATGTATCGGTCGCACAGACATCGAATGTTTTGACAACTTAAAACACGATGAGAACTTTGTCATTTCGATGAGTTTAGAGTTAAAGTTACGAAATTTTGTAATAAAACAACAGACGTCAAGACACTTAAAATAAATTTGCTGTACAATCTTGCTAGAAAACGCATATATTTCCAATTGCTACATTTGTTCCAAAGGAATTTGCATTTTTTAGAAGCACTCTAACTGTACCAAAATTATGTCAAATCTGATGGTGTTCATCTTGGCACAATAAACCATAACTAAGTCGAATGAATGAGATTCTTATATATCATGTGAGAGTACCAGTCTATGACCCTTGAAAACATATCTACATATATTTTAATACCAAGGGTTCCCGACTCGTATAGGTGCCCTTCACCTGTTCGGGACACCCCTTTGTTGTGTACTTTGTATGCCACATGAATCCAAATAATTAAACCAGCAAATTGTTATAAAAAAGGCTTGTTCGGACGTACTTTTATAACACGTAACTCTTAAAATGAAGATAATTCAATCTTAGCTTATGCAGTCGTAATGAAATATCATCCATCGTTCACTGGTATTGTGAAAGCCGTGAACATTACGCCAGTTGACAGATAAGCTGGCTATTTATTAGATGGATTCAAACTGAATATTCTGTCGTTTGCGGATTGTATCTAACGGTACACAAATTCGAAAAAAATAACTGTTATTTTGTATAGTTTTACGACCCAGTTAGCTTTGAGAGATCGAGTGGTTTTAACATTTTACAACTTTTACAAATTTGCAATTCAATGTCTAAATGTGACAAAACCCTGACATTGTTTTCTTCAGTACTAATATTTTTATCTAAATGCCGTACAGACGACCACGAGAGGACGCCTTGTTGTCCATTACAAAACTGTCAATTAGAAAACCCTTGTCCGTTACAATTGCGTTGACAACTAATTAATAAACCATAGTCAAACCTATAATTCCGAGGATGGAAAGTTTTCTTAAAACGGTGGATTCGAATATAAATTTAACGGAGAAAACTGACAGATAAACATTTTTCTTAACCGTAAGGCACTTGGATACTCTATCCACTAAAACAAAAACTGTAATGTAACTGTAGATGTCGTCTTTCGTCATCGTGGAATTTGACATTTACTATTTGTATTTTGATTCCACAAACAAGATGTACAGATTTCAAGAACAGATTAATGACACAAACACACCCGAGACACAACGTTTCACATTGTTTATCTTCAGATAATTAAAACAAGATTAGAGTTGTTAATGAAAATATTACTACCTTCACGGACTGATAAAAAGCTATTCCAAGCACATTGCCTTACGGTGGCTCTCAAACTCATAAACACATCCAACCCTTTTCCAAAAGTTATAAAATACACATGCGTTTTGGCAGGATAAAGAAGGTACCTATACGTCAATACGATGGGAATTGTGCTCAAGTTGATTACAACTATTCTTGTTGCTTATTCCGTTATTTGAATAACTTTACATCTTATGAACTCCAATTTTACTTTAAAGTATTAAAAGAGAAAACCTGTCCTGGTTGTGGTCGTCTTTTTTTTTTTTTTAAATGTGTCTTTGACTGTCAAATGACGTAACTTTCTTAACAATCTATAATTCGGTAACTTATATCACAGTCAAAATGTTACTATATGGTTAAAACTGTAAACTATGGATAGTGTTCTTTGTTAGCTACAAACATATTAACATAATCAGCAGCAATATAATACACAACTACACTCATGTTCAATCCAAAACCGCAACAAGGGTTCTAGTCCGTTTGGCTTACGTCGTAAAATTTAGCTCCATATCAATATAACAATTATCAAAAACACAAACCAATATTCAAACTGTTGGAAACACCAATTAGGCCTGTTCATTTTGGATGAAATTATAAAGTTAATCACTAAAATAAATCAGTTTTGCTGTATATATTTATATACATTTAAATATCCCTTAGTCCCCAGACCAAAGTGCATTTCAAAACTTGCACATATGAAATTATGTAATGAAATAATTAACGTTGGCAATCACGCTGTCATGTGCTTCCTGAGTTCATTCACCTCTATGATTAAATCAATTTTAACCAAGTGGAGTAACTGTTATCATTGTAACACTTCAAGAAAACACATGAACCTGAAGACAAACAAAAAAGCACTTTAGATTGGCCTTGTCTATTTAAACGCATTGGTCGTTATATTCCTAATTAAACTCCAGCTGTATATGGATTTTCTTTAAACTGCGTAGACAAACAAAATGAAGTGTCAATTCAATGAGAAGTAATTTCCCATGGGGATTGATTTAAAGGTTGACAGATATTGATCTACTGGAGTAAAATACTGCAATTCCACTTTGTCCTTGCTGGTCCCTATAAGGTTAGCATTTACTTGTTTTGATCTTGTCTTTCCCCATTTTTCCATAATAATAAATAATTTGAATGGTGTAATGCAATTTTACATAACCGCTTCTTCCGATCATTTTGAACTAAGCTACTTTAACAGAAAATGGGAGTTGTGGTTTCATATTCATATTTTAACTTCCAAACATGGATTACTAAAACTCCATGTAGCTATGAACGTGTGGAGCCACGGAGTCTGGGATGCTTAACATTTTCTCGATAAACATGGTCCAAATGGTTAATACAACTGTTAGCTTGTGTATGCGCTCCGTATGGTAACTTTATGAAATTATCTCACTGTGATTTGTTTTCAATACATTGCCAAGGTTTCTTCATCCGAGAAAATTGAAAGATAGGTGACAATTCAAAAAAAATATTATCACAGTACAGGAATGACGTGACTTGTGTCTAATGCTAGGGTGGTCTCATCTGAATTGTGCATACTGCTGATTTCGTGTCTGCTAAGCAGCCATCATAATCTATTTCCGTTTATTCGATTATCAAATAAAATATGTCTTATTGACAGCAGGAATGTGATAGAATAGTATTTTAATCTAAAATGAGTGGACATCTTATATGTCATTTAACCCAATCGTAGCGTAGGAGAGTTAGCAAAGGTGACAAAATGCGATGGCATTCAACTGTTTTTTCGGTCTGGAAGATAACTAAAGAACCGACATTCTAAATGTCGTAGTTAAATATCATCTGTGAAAAATATTGTGATTAGATTAGCATAGAAATAGAACTGGCCCAATTTAAACTTTAAGATGCTTGGAAGCGAATTGTGTAGACTCATTACCCTCAACTTATCATATGCAAGGGGCTGTGACCTCTGGTTCTCATTTAGATCAGTAATTGACGATGATTCATTATGCTCAGGTAATGTACAGTCTAAGCAGACTTCATTACCCCAGATCTTTTCAAAGTCAGTCACCGAGAGTAAATTGCCAACATTGCCACCGCTAAATTGATGTGTTTCACCACACTGATGACCGAGTGCTGTCAAGTAAATCGACGATTTATTTGATAGATTTGAGTTAAATACAGAGAAAAAAAATATAATGACTCACAAAAACAAAAGTCGGCGTATTTTTGTGCCGTGAATCTCACGTTTTTTTTTCTAGGCCAGATTAAAAAAAATACACCTGGGAATACGGAGCCATAATTCGTTACTATGTTTTTAGACAGTATTTTTCAATTTCTTAAAGTAATAATTGGGTTGTTTTCTCCAAATTAATATTTAGATACTAACTATACAGCAATGATTCCATGAAAAAAATCAATAAGTATTAGTGTATGGAGAAGTACAGTGAAGTTCTTCTAAGCAGGTACTTGAACAGTTGATCTGTGAGGAAATAAATACCAATACAAATGGTGTCAAGCACTATAAGTATCTATTTTTTTAGGATACTTAAACGTCTTTTATCATGGGAAACAGACAGTTCAGGACATTTATGCTTGAGAGAGAGTGACATGTTAGACTCAAAACAACATCCTCTTTTCTCGACAATAACGCAAATAACTTTAACGTTTATTCAATGGGAGCAATTCACGTTGAATTCAGCTAAATATTCCCGTTTCGTCTCCACTTTTGGGTTGCATATATTGAAGAAAACTGAAAGTTCGAATCAGGTGAAAACATATATATATTTCACCCTTTACATGGATACTATGATTAATGTATCTTTTTTATGACGTCTAGGCAAACGCTGGAACTTGTTTGTTGATTATTTTCCGGTGTTAGTTACACATGACTATGACCGAATTGTAGATCATTGACCAGCTATATTGTGGGGGAAACTTGATAGAACCCAGAAAACTCACGACCTTCCCGTCGTAACGGGCAGACTGACACACATACAGTCCGGGAGAGTGCTTGAACTTGGGAACTCACTAGTGAGGGGGATCTGTGACCAGAAGCGTTCACTCTAGAATTGTGTTCTCTAGAACACTCCGCCACGTGTGCCCCATTAGTATTGCATTTGGTCAACTCTTGGTCAGTCGTGCACAATGATACAAGCTCTACCTCAGATTAACTGTCGATTCGTTTTAGAGACTTCAGTTTCATCAGAGGTTTATTTGGTCAAGCAAAAAGGGAATTATTGAGTAATTAAAATAAAAAGAAACCATCGAAAGTGTTTTTTACAATACGACTCCATCTCTGTAACTGTATTTATTTTTCTATATATAATTCTTCCGACAAAAACTTTCTTTATGCAATTCGATATAAAGAAGAAAACTCAAATTATGGCAGTCATGTTGATATGAAGTTAACAGACAAGGCGTAAGTTAGTGTTGGGCTTAAACTCGATTTTTTTAAAAATTCAACCGTTCTTTAGTTTAGTCGGATTTGTCTTACATATATCACAACCAGAACTTCTCGAATGTAAGTAATCTGACAAATGAAATTATCGTTTGATTTCCTCTGCCTGGAATTAAGCCAATGTATTTGTTTGTTTAATTGGCGTTGAGCGTCGTAATCAAAGGTAACTGACGTACATAATGACTTTGTATTGCCGGATTTTCGTTGAACGATCCTAAAGAAACCTTGTGAATGCCATTTTGCAATCTTCATAAAATCCACCGGAAATTTCACTGATATACCTATTCCCAATGTAGACAAGTACACTCCCAAGTCCATGTGTGCTATACCAACTCAACTAAGGTACGGCTCAGTAAAAAAAAAAAAGTCCATGTTTCACAGATCACATACTGAGATGCCATTGGTCATATAATCACCTTATCAACATAACTATTGATAATACCTCCGATTTCTTGCAACTTTATGGGTGGATGACAAAGCTACATTTTCAATCGCCGTGTTTATTACGTTGTTTCTCAAACATTTGTTCGCCCTTGTAAACTTACATCCAGCAAATATGACATAAAAGCTCAATACATTCATCTGAATCAGAACTACTTGCAAGCACACATATAGAAACACACAGTTTATATCATACCATGGAATCTCCTACTGTGGTTAGTTAACAACGGAAGTTTGGCAAATGTCCAGCCCATTAAAATATACAGCTTGCGGTCTCTGGAAATAAACCAGACGCATCAAATTTACACTGATTAACTTCATTCTTATTATACTGCCGAAAGACGAATTAATTAGATATCGTGAAATAATATAATCACCATAGAAGACATCAGGTAGGTACCAGCACTGTTTTATGGACACTGCTGAATAAAATACGGAAAATTACAGCGGCAATATAGTTTCGTAGTCAACATGTTTTGCGCACTTTATAAGCAAACCAGCGTTTCTTCCCTTAATCTGCAGTTATCAGAAGCTGTGCTGATTTAATCCAGTTCTGTATCTTAAGTTACCATTTATGTAATAGCTGTTCACAAAAGCGCAAAGCTAAAATGCCACGCAGTTAAAACAAATGTGTCATTATCTTGTACATAAAACATTTGCTGGGCGTTGACTAGATCCATGCATTAATCAGAACTACATTCCAAGTCGTGTATATTAATAACTATTAGATAGATTACCTTGAACCTGTTAATGCCATTCTAAACATTCCTTGTCAAACTTGCTCAGCTCTGGAATCAACTGAGATACGTATTTAGGAAGATGCCTTTCTCTAGTCAATGAAATAACAAAAATGAGCCACCAGTGAAGCATGTGCAGGATAACTCAGTAGCACGTTGTTTGTTTCCACATCCAGCTAGGCAATAAGTTGTTGCCAGTCTCCTATGGGGTAGGAAGTTTTTGGTTTGCCACCATACGTGATGTCGCACCCCCTACGCTACTAATATTTCTGCAAAGGATAAGCTTCTGCAAAGTTTTCTTTTAAAGTTATGGCTCGGAAAATATATTAGCATTGTAGGAAACAGTGACCTTACCCTTTCCCTAATGCAGCTGTATTGGCCATTTAAATATCGTTGGCTTTTTGTTTACTTGCGGATGCATCTTCGAAACTCTGGCGCTTTGTTTTGACTAGAAATCTTCCTGAATGGTTTTTTTTTTTGTTCTGGTGTAGTACCGGGCTGTTTGAACTTCCCGTGTGATGTAATATCTAAAAATATACCCGGAATTCGAAGGAATCTCGTGAAATCTATTTCATCATATGATGTGACTTAAAGTCCCTGTTGTCTAATTCGTCATGTTACATATAATTTTCATATGATAAGAGTGCATTATGTTTTCTAACCTGTAAAAAGGTTTGTTAACAGTAAGCCAATCTTCCAATTATTTCGAGACAAAATGGCAACTTTGATACTCGTATTTAATTTCTAAAAACTTGCTTATTTAATCCCCATGTGACTATGTACGTGTGAACTTTAGAAGAATTGGCTGTCACATTTTACACAACTTAAAACGTAAAATAGCATCGTTTGATATTGCATGTTGAACATACCACAAGAGTCATATACAGTTTATTTGAACTCTTGAGGCATATACAGCTCATCGAGCAACATTAACAAAACATACAATATATTGACATGACAGCGGACACAGTATCACGATGTACATGTATAAGAGAATAACAAAAGGTAGAATCATACTGTTATAATAAATTGCAGTACAGCAAAACAGTACTCACAAGTCAGTTGAGAAGAGAACGACGTTTCCTTTCAAAATATAAATATAGGAAACGCCCTAGCTTTCTTAACTGGTTGACGTTTTCCAAAGCAAGTAGCTGCACAAGTTTAAAGCTACTTGGATTTTTATAATAATAATTTTTGATGTACAATTTTCTTGTTTCTTGCATGGAAATAGAACTCGCACATTTGGAGCTAGTAAAGTGTCATCGGGATAGAAATTATATACACCCTATGCATTCAACGGCTGATATACAAAGGCGCATGGCACCATGTTCTCATGTCTATCGGTAATTGCTGATCTTTCATTATCCATGGGTAATGTATAGCCTGAGCAGAATTCATTACTCCCGGTCTGTCGAAAATCAGTCGGGCATATTAAATTACCAACAATGCCACCAAGAAACCGGTGTATCACTCCACACTGATAACCCACTGCTGTCAGATCAACTGACGATCTATTTGATAGCAGGTAGAGAAAAAAAATATGCAATGACCCTTTTGAGAAAATGTTCGGCATTTCCTTTGGAGTAAATCGCACATTTGATGTTTAATGCAAGACCACAAAACACTCCTTGATATATAGCTGTATTTTTACTATATTTTCAATCACTACTTTTTGTTAAATATTTATAGAAAAAAAAAGGGTGATGTCGAGGAATCAGACATTAGACTCAATGATATATGAATGTGAGGCCGTGATGCTTTACAAACGAAAAGAACAAACAATATACATCAGCCTGTAATGAAATTGCAAACAAGAAAAAATAAATGGATCTAAGAAGAGTCGTGCCAATCAGTAAGTTGTAACATTTAGATTTTGTGGCATATTTATTAACACCGCATATGACACCAAACCAGAGGATTCGCAGAAATTGTGACTAATAACTGTGTTCTACATGGGAACATTTTGGATATACAGTAATAACTGTATTCAAGAAACTGGGAACAATTTTGAATAAATCCGAATGTGTTGTGTTTCGTCCCTTTTTAACAAACAGTGACGCAGACATAATGTTCTGAACATAGGAACATTACTGCCTGTACCTTCAAAGTTTACACATATGGTATGATATAGCACTCCTTTAAGATGGTTGGTCAACGTCTGGAAACTTGTTCGTGGCGTGTGATCAGCTCGTTATAATCGACATAGGATAGTCACATTGCCTAAGATTACCTGTCTATTTATTTGATAGATTTGTTTTGAACGATACAGTTCTTTTGGAATGGAGAAGAACTAACAAGAACCATAAAAAACTTTAAGATTAACGATTCCTTCTACCAATATTTTTTGTGGTAGAAAAGGAAACGTGTCATGTTGCAATGAATATTTTAAGCAAAGCGTTTTGGGATACTGTTGGCTTTTCATTCGACCAGTTTTAGAACACGATGAATGCAATTCCTTTGTTCGATAAATACACCCTACCGATTCAACTGACCTGGTAAAAAAGAGTAGGTTGGTTACCACCACAGGAATTTTAATTATTTTATATGTGATTAGTGCTTAACGTCATATGGTTCAAGGGAGTTTGAATAAATTACGATTTGTGTTGCCGGTGTTTTGTGTAAAGACCTAGAATAAACCTTTGATATATGAGGATCGTCAACCGGCGATTTCGACATTATCGGAAACCTCTCTATTAGGTCAACAAGCAGGGTAGAACATATCACTCAGGTAAGGTTTGCTGTGCGGTACCAGGTGTTGATCACGAATACAATAACTGTTTAAAAATCGTTTGTTTAGTGAATTTCTGTGTTGGCTGTTTTTTCATCACTTGTTTTTTCATCATTTGAACCCAAATTAAAGTAACGACAAAATACCTTAAAAAATAGTTGATACAATATATCGCTTACGCATCCATATGACACCTATTGTCAGCTTTGTTGGACAGATCATTTGAAACATATCTATACCACCATTATTATAGAAGTTTCTGTTCCGATCCGACACCAACTTCAGTTTGGGAAATCCCAAGTCGAATGACATGTACCACAATCATGCTGTTTCTGGAAATAAACCCAGACACATAAACTTGACTCTGATTGACACTTGCTACACTGCCACAAGACGTATTGATTGGATATTGCGCTAGAATATAATCACCACATATAATACCTCCAGTTAAGTATTTATCCTGATACCAACCATGTTTTATGGATAGTGCCCAGTTATTAAGCGCTGTACATGTAAATACGTAAGATAATTATGACAAATCTTATATAAGTCAACACGTTTTCACTGTACCCGAAATAGGTTCGATCCCCCCTATGGACCTTAGATAATTAATGGAAGTTTCTGTCATACCTTGCCATCCTATTTCGACCGTGTCTACCTGTTTCATTTCTTAGATTTTGAGATAATGATCTAAATCGTTCCAGGGGCGTTCTGTGTTTATAATTTATGACCTTGTTTATCAATTGAAAACTTAGGACATTCATATTCTCTAACTACTTGTTGAGCAAAGGTATCAATTATACGTTGTTTGAATTTATTTATAAACAAGTTAATATTCACACTACTTGGAAATAACCAAATTTGTTAAGAAAGTCTCTAACCAAAATTGTACAATTTACTTTAGTATTACATACAGTTAACAAACTGGAAAATATATTTTTCAGAATAAAATGTTCACAAGTACATATTTTCAAAAAAAAATTGAAAATACAATGGGGTTCTTCCGAATTCACTATATACAGAAGCATTGGGTGTACATTTAAAATGCTTCAACAGTTTTAAATGGATCCTTTCGATGGAAGTAGCTTTGTGTAGTCCCCACACGTCACAGCCATACATAGTAATTCCACCTACCAAAGAATAAAAAGGACCGTACTACAATGTTCCCTTAATTTACAAAGCAAAATGTATACAGCTTGTATACCTTTATCTGATAGTGTTTTTTTGGGCTTTAAAGTAATTACAGTTGAATGACATAACTATACCTAAATAATAACATTGTTCTAACGTCTCTAACAATTCACTATTATAATACCCTTGTTCTTTATCTTTTAATCTCCCCCTTTTTCTAAATTCCATTATTTTAGTTTTATTTTTGTTCACCCCTAATCCCCATCTTAAGCTATATTCGTACAAAACATTTAAATTATTCTGCAGACCTATATATAATTTCCGTGTTTTTCTTCTAACAACTGTTTATGTTTGAAGCACACGAGAAACGAGGGCTGTTCTCAAATAATACGCATTTACAGAGATTTTGCAATCTGGGGTTCAGAAAATAATTGTTACAGATATTTTTGCTAACGCATATACAAGTTAAATAAATTAGAAAGCACTGATTATAGACTACACAAGTATCTCCTTTCACACAATAATAATAATATTAGCACATATTTAATCTATTCAGTGTTCTTACTCGATTAGATTAAAAGAATATGAAATTTCAACAGACTATTTACATGCAGATATGTCAAGTGAATCTACCTGATTCTTTTATGAAAGCTGGACATAAAACAATACGAATTTGAGGAGCAAATCCTTAGAAAACAATTTAAAATAAACAACACCGATTTCAATAGTATATTGAAGTGTTTTTGCACATTTTTAGATACTGAATATATTATAATGTACCATAGTACGGTGTACTATACGTACTATATCACTGATGAGAATGGAAGTGTTTGCATTGACATGTGTATCAGAGCAGAAATAAGACCGAACTGGAGACAGCATCAACGGTAATCAGGGTAGAGCGTTTCGATCTGCTGAACATTCATTTAAATCTTAAAGGATGACAAATAAACGGAAACAAAATATCGACTTAACAAAACCGAAAATAAAGACCGAAGTGAAGACAGAATTCACAATATCACGATATAGTGTATCGAGCTGTTGGTAAATCATATAAGAAGCAAAGGGTGACAAATAAAAACACAAACAAGCTATTGAATTCATAGCTTTATTTTTAACCTTGAAACAGCACTGAAAAGAAAAACACAAATGTTCCTTGAAAAGGTATTTTCATTTAAGTGTCGACTTTTTCTTAGCAATCTTGGAAGAATTATTCAGCTTGAGTGCGATTTTTGGTTTTATATCGGTTTGTTCTAAGCCCGGGAAGTATTTCATCGTTTCGTCTGTGAAACCAACAATAATAATAGAGTTAGACATAAGGGTTCAAATCATGTTATGAAACACAGAGCACTCTCACAGAGGGTTTACAGTGATTATTTAACCAGTCCAATAGATGATGGAAACAAATCTCAAAGATTCTGTTAACAAGGCTATAACTGATATAAGAACAATGTCACACAACAGTATTTGGTTAGGATGTAAGGATTACATTAAAGAAAAAAGGCTCAATCTTGCCCATATAATTTGGAAATAGTACCATGTTTGTGGAAATCTAATTATGAACCCCGTGTTTTGTCTAATAATATAATACTTAGACACAAGACAATGCATACCAATGATAAATCGGACATCCACTTTGTCAAGGGCTGGTTTCACATAATCCTGAGATTTATTCAAGTTTTGAGTTGACATTATTTCTGTCTGTTGATTTTATTTTTTTATTTTAACAACAGTAGAATGTATGGCAATATCACTGTTCAACTTCCATAAGCAGCCAGCACTTTTAGTTCATGTTCCACTTTTCCTGGGGATTGGGGTTTTTGTTGATTGATTTGCCCCAGTGGTGTTTACTAATTATTACTGTGTTAGTAAATCTTTCCGGTAAAGATTAAAGACCTATTTTAAACTAGTGTGCTGGTAAAAAATACGTGTCGGCCTAATGAGGCAAACCATAGAAGGCTTGTCACTTGTTCATGTCAACACATTAGTGGTAGACATCTTAAATTTTCACTTCAAGAAGATTTTGTCAATTACTGTTTCAAAGGTCACAAATTGTCATTGTTCCAAGGAATACAATTTGCACAAAACACTGATAGGGCATAATTTGCATCTTTAATGTATGACAATGTTTGATACTTATGTTATATAACGATATTATGCAGCACACATCCATAAGATCTTCTGGTTTTCTGTAAATTTTTATATTATCCTACATGAATTTTATTTTATTACTTAGAAATCCTCTAGGAATTTAATTTTCCATTAGTATCCAATCAGATTATTTTTTTTTGGTTTCCAATAGACCTATAGGATTTTACGGGATCTTAAAGAATTTTTCTGTAAGGGATATGACTTTGTTTTTCGTTTACTTTTGATACAATGCAATTCCCTTTCCACGTATTTAACAGTGTTTTTTTAACCATGTTGTTAAAAAAAATGTCGCTGCTAACATCCAATTTTGTGTTAAGTTTCTATTGAATTGATTGATTGTTTGCAACTAAATTCCAATTCAAGTCATTGGCTGCTTGCAAACGGTCTTAGCATCTAGACTGAAACATTGGGCCGGAAATATACGAGAAATAATTATCGCTAACATCTTAGTTCATTCTAAGTGTCTAAACTTCGATATGCCTCTAAAAGAAGGTTATTTCTTTTTTTTTTACTCAGTAACTTCTTTCGAAATACGTATATATTTCTTTAGTATTGAAAGTGTAGCATTTACAGAAATTTATTTTGATTTAGATAGAAAAAAATACTATGGTGAAATGCTTCAGAATTCTATAGTATAATGGAGTGTTTTTGTACCTTTTTTTTACTACAAATTTCCATGCATACGATTGTACATTCTACCATGGATTACTATAGACTAATACCATAGTCAAATAATATAAATATCACATATAGCACGTTTTACTATAGGTTAGATATGTAAATAATCTCTATTCAAACATTCGGTGATTCACATAGGTACAATTAAAATCTATTCTAATGGAGGAAATTGGGAAACATACTATAGGGTACTCTATGAACTATAGTATAATCCACAATATGAAAATATACGTTCTAAAACACATTTTACAATGGGATAACAAGCATACAAGATTTAACATCATGTGAGAGGCTTTCTTTGGATAACGGTTATTATATGTTTATAATTTTAACCAATATCTAATAACGTTTATAGACGTGTTATATATAATTAACAGTCATTAAGCATTATTATTAGTATTATTAGATATGAATAGTGTTTATAAGTATTATTTACAGTGGGACAAATAATGTTGTGAAGAGTAAAATAAAAATAAAAAAATATATATATAATTCTACAGCGCTTACTGAATGTTGCAGTTAAAGAACACCACACCGTTGCACAATATTCCATCCTGCTTCTGGCCAAAGATACATATACACATTTAAAAGAAGATGAATTGATGAAAGCGTTGCATGGCCACTCGATAAACTTTAGCATTTTAAGAGACCTAAGATAATATTAATTCGCATGATTTTAAAACTCTTACTTTAAACGTTGTCGTCCAGTTCCGATTGCTGTCTTTCGATTTTGAGTCCTGTTGTCGCTGTGCTTTGATCTTAATTTGTTTACTAGAGTAGTGCTTTCCAATGACCTAACAGTGTACCTTGGAAACTTGGTTACAATGGGAAACTAAAAAGAAACACGAACGATAAAATAGAACTGTATCCAGGTGCTTCCTTCTTGCAAGTTGTTCTGAGGGAGGCAGATTGCAAAGTCAGAAGACCTAAAAGTCGAATGGGTTTGGTCAGCTGACACAGAATACAGTTCGCTTACCGAATTAGGTGGCTACTGTTACCTTAGAACGCTAGTACAATGACATAACTAATAACTCAAAGTGAGGATAATTTTTGAAAATATCGATTTCCCATTATTTCTTGTCTTAATTGTAGTTTGAAACCCCTTTTGCTAATATGTTTTAAACATAATGAAAAA
>JAVFBZ010158555.1:0-18095 GCA_032466195.1 Katharina tunicata | reverse complement strand
TGTATTTATTATATTTATAATATATGTGATTGTTTTCAAATTATTACGTTGTATTTGATTTAATAGTTTTTGAGAAACCTTCAGTGTGTAAAACATGAGTTTGCCTATTTTTAAATACCTTTACATTGTTAGTCCAAGTAGTCTAGTGGTTAACGCATCAGACTGTCACCCAGGCGATCTGAGATCGAATTCCTGACAAGGAACATTTTTTTTCTTGGCGAATTATTTTTTTCGAACTTCAAAATATGAAAGCCATATGATATAATATATGGTCATCACTGCTCAGGAATAAGATTTTAAAAAGTTGGAAACCTTATAACCGTCTCTTCCGGTTATAATATCTAGTTTTGTTTGATTTGGTCACAATTTATGTAATATATACATGTAATTAGTTGTAACGTTTCTTGACTTTCAGCGGGTGGTTGGGTGGGAGTACCCTGTGCCCTGGAGCTCTATGAACTACATGTAAGAGGCATCAGGAAGCTGATTTGTTGTAGTGTCCTGTTTTTGTCCTGTAAATGTATTGGGCGTTTACATGTAAGGTGGTTTCCTCCACTGATTGGGCCTGTACGCTGTCAAATAAGTGAAATAACCTTAAGTACTGTGTAAAGCCCCTGCCAAACAAACAATCTTGACTTTCATGTGAAATTTTAACCCTGAAAAAGAAGCTGTTAAATTTAATTTTCTTTTGTAACCTTGTGGCCTAGATACTGTTGTATAATAAAACTGATATTAATCTTTTACTGTTTTTTAACCATCTAAATTAAAAATTGTGAGTATGAAATTTAAGACTGATATAGACTCTCTAGGGATGTCTGAAATATTTCAAACTTTTTAATTCAAGATTTATAAACCTTAATTGATTTATTCAGCTGATCACAGTTCACATGTCCACAGTAGTTTTATTACACACATATTTAGTCATGTGGTGGAATTCTTTGGTTGGTCAGATCATAAGGTAAGTTTTAACGTTTCAAACTTTACCCTAAATCCCCAACAAATTGGACACCCCTACCACTAAACAAATTGCATCTTATTCAAAGGCTAAGAAGTGTAGAACTCAAACTTGATTTTCTGACGTTCAGAATTGAAAGTACCGGAAAATATAAGTTGAAGTTCCAAACTTAAATTCATAAATTAAATAAATTAAGTACTGCATAAAACCCCAATGAATAAGCAACTTACAGCACTTGTTTGTTTAAACTGTTGGAATCAGCAAAAAATAACACAATTCTATGGCCAATTAAACTCGGGTCTTATTTAGCACTAAAGAAGGCCATTAAAGTTTTTTTCTTCTCCTTTTTTGTGTTGTGTAAGTGTAAAGTTTTTGGGCATGTATATCATTAACTTGATTGCAGATATAGTTAGAATTTAGAATCTTTAAATTGATCAGTGATATGTATTCATTGAAAAATAAACCTGATATTTTTGTTGTTGTTACAGGGAGGTGTAGTGCTGCTATTTTTAACACTGTGTCTTCAGTCAGGTTACAACTCCGCCTCTAAGAAACTCTCCGTGGATGTGGGAGGGGCTAAACGTCTCCACTCTCTCTCTACTCTCCTTTCAGCTGTTATGCTCTTCCCGTGGGCTGTCTTCATTTACTTCACTTCAGAGGTATGGCATAGAAAGAAAGTTTGCCGAATTAACTAAAACTTTGCTGTGATATAATTTTGGGTCTTGGACGACTTGAAGAAATTACTCTGAATAATCTAGAAGTCCAGGCGAAAGTTGAGATTGAGAAGAGTCAATTTTTGTGAATCTTTGCCACAAAATTTTATTATTTTGCTTTTAAAACAAAATAATGTGTCTTTGGAAATTGCAAGTATTGAATACTTTTAAATCTGATATGTTAGTCTGCTAAGCCTCAAAGGCTATCATACCCTTTTCAACCTCTGATATATTGTATTTGTTTGAAAACGTCTGTAGATCAACCGAGTAAACTCAATTTAACTGAACTACTAGGTTACCAGCAAATTTCGTAAAGATACATAGTTTTGCAAAAATAAAAATATTTAGGGGGTAGTGTCAACGATTTTTTGGGTTACTGAATCTTGACGCAGGACTCTTTCAGACATTTTACAGAATAAACTGGAGACATATTGATGCTTTTGTTAACATGCCGTAATGATTTGTTTTCTTTGGATACAGAGCGAAGTATCGTCGTGGATGTCTGTTGCGATCCCTCTGACGCTTATAGTTCTCTCCGTTCTTCTCGTGGATTTTTATATCGAAGCTGTCGTTGTGAACCACCTTCAGCCCCAAAAGACAGCAAAGTATGGCACCTATGCTATACTGGTTAGTGCCGTGTTTCTAGGGTTCAGCTGGACACACCCCTTAGTTACGCAGATCACGACGATGAATAAACTCCAGGAGATAATAACTGAAGACCATGTGATGTCTGGGGGAGTGTTGTTCAGCGTGGCTGTGTTCGCTCTTGGTATGTTATTTATATCGCATTGTTCTCGAGTTGATATTGGCCTAAGCATTCAATGGTAAAACAACAAGAGTCTGTTTATAGGTTGAGTCATGGACCGCTGGGTCCCCTTCATAGTACCAGGTATAGTATTCTTAGAACGACATCTGTAGGTAAATTATTTTATACCACCACACAATGTGTAGCATTTACTCTGACAAAACACTAATCTGATGTGGACTATTTTAACCCATCAAGTTTGGGAAGTTGTAAAATGCAGACTATTCAGATATGAATCATTATAGTTCATCTTTTTCGCCCATGTTAATGCAAAAATAATTCTGATCCGAATCTGATACCGACCAATGTTTCCCAGTGTAACTGCGGCTCATGTTGATAAAACCCATTTAAAACAAAAAATTACCTTTCATGTAAAAGAAAGTAACAACTTTCTTTCAGCCACCCATATCCTGGTCAGTCCAAATCGTGTAGGAAAGGGCAGTTTTATCGGATACTCTTCTGGCGGTTTGCCGCTGTACAGTTTTACGGGAGATTATCTACAGCGTACATCCCACTCACTGCTGGCTGTCCTCAAGGGTGGTCTAAGACAAATACTCGAAGATGTTAATTCAAGGAAAATTTTCTACTTCCTGTGTATTAATTTGGTGAGTTTATCATACTGATTCGTGGGTGTATTTCTTATGAGTAAATTTGGCAAGGCTGGTCGCCTATCTTGGCAAATTTTCATCATGCGCCTTATGGATGGGGAGTGGGTGGGGTGGAGCCTCCTGTGTCCTGGTGCTCTCCCAGCTATTAAATGGGCACAGGAAGACGATTTGTTCCGGTGTCTTGTTTTTTGTTCTGTAAATGTACTGTGGTGTGTTATGTGTTGCCGGTGTTTAGGGTGGCTCCCTTCACCTATTGGCCAGCTGTCATATGGGTGAAATAGTCTTAAGTAAATTCCCAATTAATCAAACAAACCATTGTTAAATGACACCTTAGTTAAATACTTTTTACCAAACTAAATTTTAAAGTCAGTACATTCACAAAAAGCTTTTTCTGTTATGCAGGGATTCACATTTGTGGAGCTGCTGTATGGAGTGTGGACAAACAGCCTGGGGCTAATCTCTGATGGGTTTCACATGCTGTTTGACTGTTCTGCCCTCGTCATGGGGCTGTATGCGGCCATCATGAGTCGATGGAAACCCACCAGAATATTTTCTTACGGGTAAGTGAGCTCCACTTTAGTAAGCATTGGGTGGTTTTTACGAGGTTTATTCACTTTTTTCCACCATACACCGGCAACGCAAAATCATAAAATAGGAAGTTAAACACCAATTAAATAAATAAATAAATAAATTTTTAACAAGTTACGTGAGTAGATAAAATATTTATTAAAAATCCATTCATTTATTGATTTTATTCAAAACTTGATTCACAAATTTGTTAAAAAAATTGAGTTGGTTTTTTAGTGTTCGCTTGTTAAAATCAGTATTGCTCATTTTCAAGACCATCTTTAAATAAAGTTACATATTTTTATTGCTCTCAGATCTGTTTTATTTGACACAAACAACCTTCATCTCAAAGCAGTTAGAATTATAAATTAAGTAAACTTGAGTACGGCCATGAACATGTAAATTTTAAGTGCAATAAAAAGAAATAAATTATTTTAAAGATATTTTTATTCCCTTTCCTTCCCAGTAGCGATCACTCTTATAATTTAAGTAAACTTGAGTACCGCTGTGAACAACAAAATTACTAATAAAATTAAAAGAAAGAACTGATTTGACATATTTTCATTCTCTTTCCACGTAGCTACGACCGAGCTGAAGTGTTGTCAGGATTTATCAATGGCCTCTTCCTAGTGGTCATTGCTTTCTTTGTCTTTACGGCAGCCCTGGGCAGGATTATAGAACCACCAGAAGTTAAGACAGAAAAACTATTAGTAAGTTGTGGTAAATATGTTGATTGTAAAGTCATTTGTGGTATTAGATTAATTAGCTGTCAGCCACATGTTATGGATTTGTCTCCCTTTGCTCAACAAACGTTTTCTACAAATACTCAATATTATTTGGTTACTGTTTTTGTCCCCTGCAAACCATTGAGGTATATGGGGACAGCATTGTTAACATGTCTTTTTGACACATCCTTATCTCTGGTTAAGATGGTTGAGCATTGAACTGCTGAGTCCTGTTCACTGTACCGCGAATAGGTTTCAATCTGTGGAAGTCTGTGGAGATTCGTGGGTGTATTTTTATAAGGTTTCTTCTCAGTTTTGCACCATACACCAAAATAGTCACATAGTCGTCATATAAGTGAAATACCCTTGAGTATGACATTGAACACCAGTCTTATAAACACCAAAAAAATAAATAAATAAATTGTCACACCCACACATGTCAGGAAACACTCTTTAGAAAACATTCCTTTGAAACAAGTCATCGGAGTCACAAAAGCAATACGGTAACGTTATTAAATAATGCTGAATCGCTTATTGACTGTCTTAAATACTCGGTGAGTAAACAAATCTGGTATTGCATTTATCTTAAACATTGTCCCAAAGTTTTAAAGCACCATTAATATTAACAAATTTATAAAAAAAAAAATCTGGGTTTAATTTTTTAATTTTTTTCTCAAGACGGTGTCTGTGATAGGTCTGTGTGTTAATCTTGTTGGTATAATGGCCTTCCATAGTTCTCATTCGCATGGCCATGGGGGCCATGGACACTCTCATGGAGGACATGGACAATCCCAAGGAAGTCACGGTCACTCACATGGAGACCCTCATGACAGTCATTCTGGTCACAATCATGGATCTAATGCTCCCTGTGAAACCCCAGCACAGCGCAATTCTAATATGGAAGGTAAGTATGGTGGACATCAAAGACCATTTACTTATTGTCATTCAATGTAGCTCGATTCTTAATAATGCATGCATAAGTTCTGACATTGTGTATTTTTGGTCAACTTTTTTTATCAGTGTTGGGGCCTAGTCTTCTTTTAGCAAAGCATTCAGAATTAAATTGTGTTTTGTGTTGTGAAAAAGGTTTTAAATGAGTCAAACATAAAATTTAGAAACCACTTTAAATACAAAAAATAATGATTTTTTTCTGTTTATTAGGTGTTTTCCTGCACGTTTTAGCCGACACTTTGGGTAGCGTTGGCGTAATCATCTCATCTATACTTATTGAGCATTTCGGATGGAATGTTGCAGACCCTTTGTGCTCATTGTTCATTGCAGTGCTAATTTTTCTCAGTGTGTTTCCACTGTTACGAGAAACATCAACAATACTTCTACTCTGCTCTCCTCTTTCCAAGGAAAAACAAATTGAGTCAGCTCTACAGAAAGTAAGTTATGACATTAATTGATCCATAAGCATGATTTGGTCTTGTGCTCTATGGTAAGGTCATCAGGAAGCTGATTTGCTGTAGTGGTGGTGTTTTTTCGGCCCAGACCTTGCCATAGATGTTTTTATGTACTTTACCCTATGGATCTGTAAGGAAATTTAAATTTTAGTTTAAGTGTATTGAGTTTGTCAATTTGATAAAAATCCTAACTCTTGAGTTTTTGAGAAAAAGTAAAACTTCCCTAAATGTTCGACAAACGACCCCCAGTACAACTCATAAAACTACATTTTATGCAAAGGGTATGAAGTGTAGTCATGCAATTTGGAAATTTTTATGAAGCTCAGTCTTTAAATTACCAGAAAATATAAGTTTTAGTTCCAAATTCACATTTAAATTTTCAATTAATTACTTACTCAATAAAAGTTTGTGCCCTTAAAGGTCGAATTTGTTGAGGATTTAGGGTATCATAATGTCAGTGTTAAAATTGATGATATCTCCGAGTTGGATTGATTGGTATTTAACGGTATGCTCAATATGCTTATATGACTGCCTAGTATTTCAATAGATGGCAGCGACTAACGCAACCACATCATGTGAAGTCACTTATCTCTGTTGGAAAGACAATGTTCCTCCGGTGCTAATTAATGACAGCATGAATGTAAGCTCAAAACCCAGTGCCCTAAGCCAGAGGGAGAAGCCACTGAAGGAACCTGTAAGATAGAGCTACATGTGGACATGGTTTATGATCAAATGGAATCTACACAAATGTTGGCGTTCGGTTATCAATTTATTCATGTATTGTTGTCCTCAAATAAAAAAAAAACAACAAAGAACACAAAATGCTAGCTATAATTCTTATAAACTGTTTGTACAAGACTGATGTCATATATTTGTTATTCTGACAGGTGTTAGGAATAGAGGGTGTGTTGGCATATCGTAAACCTTATTTCTGGAGTCACACGTCAACAAACGCTATCGGCACAATACATATACAGGTCACACCAGAGGCCATTGAACAAAAAATAGCTAATCAGGTAGGTGTAACATTGTAACTGTTTTCTTGTGAATTACGAAGAAATATAGTAGAACAGATGGCATGGCATAACAAAATAAATTCCTTGTTTGGATATCTTTTATGCAATATAAATACCTAAAAGAGATGTTCGAAATTTCTAATTAGGGGAAAAATTATGTTCAGTGGGAAATTTCTGATTTGTGTAGAAATAACTAACTTTTGGGGATTTGTACAATTTCCAGATTTTAACAACATATACTTTTGAGTAATAATATAAAAAAATTGTTAGAAAAATGGAACCTTTGGGCTTGGGAATTAGGTGTGTACGGCAACACAGACAGATTTATTCAAGAACATAGATGTCCCTATAGTTGTTTTATCCATCTTTTATCTTGTCTTATAGGTGACGTCTATATTCAAGGAAGCAGAGTTGTCAAGTGTTGTCGTACAGATAGAGAAAGAGTTATATTTTCAACATCTGTCTGGTCTAAGTGCGGATGTACATCAAATGGTGCAATATACACAGCATTTTAAAGCTCTGTCCTTTGATGATTCAACCCTAGCATCAATCAAAGCTGTATAAGAAGAACAATTTATTTCCCAAAATCGAGCAGGGTTCAATTGAAGATGTTTTTACTGTACAATCAAATGTTGGTCACCCCGACTTTACAATAGACACAAACAACATCATCTTTGAAACAGCTCAACTTTAGTTGCTGCTCATAATAAAAAACATTGCGAACCTTCGTTTTTTATTCATCAGAAGTTTGTTTATGGCAAAAGTGAACTAACACACATATATGTTTTATCATTTTTCATGGTTTGAGGTGCATAATATTGGAAGTGTAAATCTATGCCCCCAATTTTGAACTGCTACATGGTTGGAAAGTTTTCTTTCTAATATGTTAATCTGATCGTAACCAGAATAATATCTGAGGTTCATCAGAGAAATCAGATTCAATAACATGGATTCTGGTGATTGTTTTTTCCATTGACTATCTGTTTTATATTAAGTTATCTCATTTTCATGTTGTGTTTTTTACTCTCGCCAATATAATACAGAAAAGTGCGGCGAGGGATTTATATATGTCTTTATACTAATTGATATACTTACTGAGTAGAAATTCACATCTCATTCACCATGCCTGCATGTCAGCAGTTGAATTTCATAAAGTAACACCCTTTCTGTTACTATGTATTTTGCTAATAATTAAAGCCTACAAATTTAAATTATAAAGTTCTATAAGTTTTATAATTTGGCTGTTAAATATGAAAGCCATGTCCTCAATTTATATTTTATTTAAGGAGTAATTTTATGGATTAGTTTTACGGCCTCTGGATTACACAATCCATAGGTGGAACAGCATTAGTCAAATAATTTTGTTTGAGAATTAAACTAAAATATTGGTTAACAATTGACCAAAGTATAAAATAAACATGAACAGATTTCATTTTCTTTTTACTCTTTGAGATGAAATTATTTGTCTTTAAATTTACTATATTTACGATATTATACCTTTGCACCACTGCCTGTAATCAGGTTAGCATGAATGTTCAATTTGTATCAAATGCTAGTGATTTTGAAACTGTTATAATGTATATATCTGAAAAAGCATTTATAATAAAACTTATTTATCTGAGAGAAGTGTTATTTTGTTTCGTTTTTCGTAAGTGTTGAAAAAAAAAAAATCAAGTGCCAAACTTTTGAATTTGTTTGCATATAACAAAAAAAAGTTATAGGGAGAGTAACTCCATACGTAAAGAATGACGGTCACTCGTAAAGAACATCACATAAACTTAATAAATAAGCTATTACTCCCAAAATGAATGGGGAGGTTTATATTTTATATGCACAATTGACTTGGTTCCATCCATTTTACGGAGGAAATCCCATAATATTGATGTTGATTTGTTTGATTGTTGTTTTTCCCGTACTTAAGGTTATTTCACTTATGTGACAGCGCGCCAGCCCAATCGGTGAAGGAAACGACGCTGGCAACACAAAAGAGCCTGGAGAGGCCACAATTTATTAATAGGACACCACAAATCATTTTCACAGAAGGCTCCCACCCAACCACCCACTGGTCTGAACAATATGTGTAACAGGGCTTGATCGCCATAATATGACCAGAAATCTACGGAATTTAATTTAAAGCAAAATGACCTTTTTCATCTATTATTATGTCCCCATTTCTTTAGGAGTCAACATCAACTTTACCTACTGTACCAGCACTACAACGTGATTGTTTGACTAGGTTTTACCAGCACTTAAATAATGTTTTTCACTCATGACAGCGATCAATCACGATGGCTGAAAACACCACCCTCTTCCTCACTTGACGATGACCAAGCATCGAGAAAGCAAAGCATGTCGCTAAAATGTAAGATGTGCCGATTTACAGTGCTAGATACACCCTGATAAATACACAGCGTGCACATTTTCGCTTAGATAGTAGGCCTACTAGGGCAAAGGAAAGCCGGAAAGTCGAACCAACCATCTTATTCACCTGAAAGGAAGTACTCTTTAATAAAATAATCTACTTCTGTGTAAACAAACGAACTAAGATTGATTGATAGATTGGTGTTTAAAAAACGCGTGTTTTGGTTACAGGCCTTATATGGCGGTGACAACCAGGGTAAACTTTTTGTGAACGCTTATTATACACTTATTAACTTTTGAAGTTCTGAATACAAGATCAGATTTAACAGGATTGATTACCGTGTATCCCAACATAAAAAGAAACCACAAAATGTAAAGTCACTTGTTAGTTCAGTTGGACAGATATCCCATGCCCTTAGTCAGACGGCCGAATGGACGCAACCGCATGCAGGTCCACACAACTCATAATAAATGAAAACTCTAAAAAGCAGTGTCAAATTGAGTTATTTAAAAACTTTTATTGCTACAACATATGTTAAATATTTATTTCTTCAAACTCACTCCAAAACATTTGATTTCTGTATTTTTGACTTATATTCCACGCCACAGGGCGGAATAAGAAACCCCCTAAGAGCACCAAAATGCAGTACTGACGTAAATCTGTCCTATTAAAATATCATACTTATAAATGGCAGTTTTTTTTTTGAGGTAGGGATTTTGCTTGTTTTCCATTTAAATGCACCAACGTGCTACGAGTTAAATGTCGGACAGATTGGTACAATAAGTCTACCCAGAGCTCCGATTAGGGTAAAGACATTTCGCGAATAAATGAAGAAGGTTTCTTCTCGGTTTTCCACCATGCATACACCGGCAACACAGCGGTCATATACACATAAAACACCCTTAAATACGACGTTAAAAAGCAACCAAAGATATAAATCACTTGATTGGGTTCGTATCCGTGCCTATAAGATATGTAGGCCTATCTGATGAAACCAACATTTATATTTTGATATTAAGTATACCTTCTGCATTTATGTTGTGCAAAACTTCTTAGAACATATTTGAATATATTCTTTAACAATCAGGTTTACGGGGCCGCCCATCAATTAAATAAAGCCTATATTTGTTATGACTTCACTTAGAAGTATTTTTTTTATACCTTACGGTAGCTTAATTGGAACCATGTATCGATAATGTATCCCAGCAGCAGTCATTCTATCATACAATTCAATAACAAGTTTTCAACATTAAATTTTATGAGGAGGCCCACAACAGAGAATAGCGGCACAAATTCAGTGAGATGAGGCTTAATAGGAATTGACATCTTTAATTAATTATATGCACGTTTAAAATTTGCTTACTTTTCGTTTTACGAGGTGCCGATACTTCCAAACCCCAGCTAGGGTGTATGTCAGTTGTAGACCTCACTGTTTTTCAAGGAAATGTTGAAGGTTATACTATAGCTGGTCTGCGAGAGGTCAAACATTTTTTTAAAAGAAAATTAGAAGAAAAAAAATCAGCCCCCCACCCACCAAAATAGAATAAAAAAACATTATATAGGCTGGATTATCAGAATTAAGATGGTAAGGTACATGCCTACAAGGTGAAATCTATCAGCGACAAACTGTTAATTGCATATGAGGGACTAATGGGCTAATTACAAAATGAACTATTTAAATCCGACTGCAATATAATACAACACGATCGCTATTTGATATTATCATGTTATTAATCAGGTTTTTCCATATTGACCCCATTAATGAAAAATTATTGATTACCTTATAATATATAAACTATAAAATTTTATTTATTAAATTGATGAATGAAAATTGCGACGAACGTTAGATCTCCTTTTGATTCGGGGTACTAACTAATTGGCCCAGTACTGATAAATGCGCAACTGTCAGTTAGTTGCTATTCTAGACGTCATGAGTGCAGTGCCCCTGTAGAGTTTGAGTCAATGTTTTTTTTTTTATAATAATGCGATTTCTTGCTATCAAACATTGGGGATTTATATCACAAAAACATGACGACTGAGAATGATTTTCAACTTCTGGATATATTGGTAAGCGACGTTTCGGCCTAGATGCCTGAAAGCGGTCTTAGCATCTAGGCCGAAACATCGCTTACCAATATAATCAGAAGTTGAAAATCCATCTCAGTCGTCATGTTTTTGTGATGTACCCAGCTTCTAAATGCCGCTCAAACAAGAGATTTTACTATCGCTTGAGCGAAAACGCCATACTACTAGTATTAGAATCGACATTCTGCACTGTTATATAATACATCAGGTCCAAAACAAAAAAGACGACGGAATTATCATCAAGCAGCCATAATACATGACCAGCTTAGTATAGATAATCCTACTGCAATTGCTTTCTTAATACGAGGCAAAACTATTTCACGTTCCTTTGCTGTAAAATCTCCGTGATTATCCTTTGCTTTTCGACATTCCCTCTAATGTTTTAAATACTTTAAGTAATGTCATCTGCAACAACTGTCTTTCTCGACCCAAACACACGGCACAACTCATTTACGTCTCCTTCACGTGAAAAACCTACCATGTCCATCGCTTGCTTTTTCGACATTTCTTCTTATCTCTTAAATAGTTCAGTTTTTCGTCAATTTTTTCACTGAACTTTTTAACGTAACTCTTGTAATCAATCACTAGTCGTACTTGTCGCTCTTTATAAGTGTCTGTGTGTCCCATGATCACGTAATCTTGTCCTAGTTTAAGTCTTGGACAGCGACATTTGTAAGGCACCCAAACATACTCGCGAGTCAAAAGTGGAATATCATTCCTGTAGGTCTTGACTACGGTGACGTCATAACGGGTCTCGTTCCCGGTCTCGTAATAATCAGCTACTCGAATATGACTCACTGAAATAAACAAAGAAGGCAATGAAACGGCCAGAATACGGCTAATAGACGGGTTTTGGACGGAATCAATAATAGACTCACGAACCGCTAAAATAACCAGGCTGCAGGTTGAACTAAATTTATCCAGTATTATAACATTTATTAAAATGTTTGTTTATTGGTTATTTTCCGATAAGGAGACTATAAGTCTCAATAAGAGATAATTGGTCAGCTTTATTGTAGGAGGAAACTGGATAAGCTGGTAGACCAATCATAGTCCGGGTGAGTGTTTTAACTTGCAGCTTAGAGACGAGGGGGGTCTGTGAACCAGAAGGGTACACTCCAGACGTGTACTTTGGACCACTCCGCAACAGGATCCCCCTATTTTCGACGATTATCGTATTGCCTTCGTATTCGGACTTTCAATATCACATATGCGCAGCTAAATTTGTTCCTTACCGAATGCGCTGGAGCAAAACTGTTTCTTTCTATCGCGAGGTCTTTTACAGGGCTTGCAGAAAGCTGGAAGAAAACAGACGATAAGAACCTTTGAATAGCCTTGACATTACATATCAGTATACCGATTGCGTAATGAAAACTTACGAAGTTAGTCGGACAGCTGCATGTCACCTTCTAGTTAAACTGAAGGTTTTTGTCAGGGTAACAGAGATACTGGACAATTTGTTTTATTCACAAATGCAACTTTCACATATTATCTTTATTGACTAGTAGGCCTATTTAAAAAGTTTTTGTCATACCTTGCTTCTTTTTCTTTTCCTTCTTCTTTTCTTTCTTTTTAATTTTAGGTTTCTTAATCTTTTTTTTCTTTTCTTTCTTCTTCTTTTCTGTCTTCTTCAGTTCTACCTTTGTTTCTGCCTCTTTCACAACACTGTTTTCCGACAATGCCTGCCCATTTATGGCACCAAAATCACTAAGCGGTTTTATCATTGGCTGTATTGCTGTCGTAGTAAATGACGGATCAGTCTGCACGCGGCTATTAACGCGCGATAACTCTGCTTCCAAATTGTCTGTATAATACTGGTAAGTGACTGTTCTGTTATCTCCCCTGAATTTGACCTGAGATAAAAGAAAATAACTTGTTGAATATGGACGGGTATAGTAAGTATGGTGCAACCGTCGATACGCTTATGATATTTAGTAATTGTCATAGGTTTATAAGCTTCTTAAGAAACAAAATAACGCCATTAAAATACATATGTCTTGTCCGATTAAAAAAATTGACATTTTCCCACAGATTATAAAGTATAATCCCAACAAGATACAGAGAAAAAACAACTTGAATAAAAAAAGGGTTAACAATTGGAAAGAGGAAATGCTTACTTTAACGTATGATGCTTCAGATGTAGGCCCCGTAACGTGCATCACTTCTTCACCTAGATGGCGGGAATATTTGACAGTTGAACCAAATGCGTGGGTTTTGTGAGAGGGATCTGTGATATCACCCCCGTCTATAACAACAGAGTCCCGAGAGTCAAAGAGAGCTGAAAACAGACGAAATTCCATACAATTGGCTTAAACAAATCTGCAAACTGTCGAATAAGATTATGGGTTCTTATTGAATGGAACTAGAGCGGAAGTTTACAATAAAATGGTCCAAAAAAAACTGTCACCTCGTCTTTGACTCTACGTTATTGTCTTGCTGTTCCCCAAAACGATATCTGCGTGAAGTTTTGGAGAAATTTTATATAACTGATCATGTGATACTGTGTCACAACTTATAATATAAATTTTCTGCTTTTTGCCGATTTCAAATTGAGTCTACCCTGCCACAACTTTTTTGCTCTGTTTAATTTTTAACCAGTTGGTCATCCCATTTAGACGGTTCATTCTCCAGCGCAAGTTTTTGCGGAATCAGTTCTACGACAATTACAAAGATGTATTGTCAATAAGCATACATAAGCAATCGGCAAAACCTCGCGCGAGTTCTTGTTATTTCGCAGCCGTCACTAAGCTCAGCCGTGATAGGTCGTGTATGAATATGCCTAAAAATCTTACATTTTGTTCGCCGGACGCCTATTTACCGCCGTATCCACAATAAACACAGAAACAAACATGTGGTAACCAAGATAATTTCATATGTATTTAGATGCACAGTTTAGGAGTAAATTCCACAAAGTTCAGCTACGACTTTTAAGGTGCATTCCCATGATGCGATTCATAGTAGCGACTTAAGAGGATTCCCAAAAATAGCGTTTTGATTGGTCGAGATTTTATCAGACATTTCAGACGTTCAGACCAATCAAAGTACGTACAAAGGTTAATCCCATGAAGTTGAACCTAATGCGCATCACGCGAATGTACATTATTAATGCTTGTGTTTTATTAGGTTTTAATTTGCCGTTCAATTGAACGACATTCTTCGGCTATATAGAACATGTGGATTTCAACCATAAGCCATCATTGGCTTGTGCAATATTGTTTTATACTTATTCGGAAGTTTCATAATTGGATATTTTGAAAATGTTTTGGCTATATTATTTCTACTACCGGTATTCTAAGCATCCGGTTGTAGCGTTTGGTCCCTATAGTTTTCATAATTTTTTAAATCAAATTCGACGGAGTGATGAACGGGTTCGCGAACACAGCCTACATGGGGCACTTGGCTCCAATAATGTACTTTAAACATTCTTAACACCAACCGAAGGCCATTAGGAAAAGAGTTTTCTTACGAATGCAAGGAAGCACAAGAGAGACCTTATTCTAGACCTAAACATATTCCAATTCAAATCCGAAAGCGTTACGGAAAGCTAACGCAAATGTAATGAGGTAGGCGCTGAGTTGGATGGCTTTAAACATTCCAGTTTGACGAGGTGTAGAGTGCGCCATTTACGGCATCCCGTCAGGCACGTTGTCCCGAGTTTGTGTATTAGCCAGAGAAAGGTTAATCTGAGGGTAGATTTCAATGGCATGGTTTTTCTCATGTGGAAATTGTTACCGCACAGAGGCCAGAAGGTGTTGGTCCTTTAAGATTACATCTACCAAAAACAAAGAGAAGCAGAAATAATGAGAATGTAGGGTTACAGCTGGTTTTTGTAGAGATCTCGACGGGGCCTAAGCAGTTGACACTTACCCAAGAAATTCCTCGACTTCTCTCGTATCTCGATGTTAGTTGAGCCACGTGGGATTGTAGTGATGTCGTAATAGTACGAAAATGCTGCCAGACAGATCAAAAGATGCAAAAGATCGTATCAATTTTTTATGAAGGGAAACATCGTGTGATATACGTTAAATTTAAAAGGTATATCTGATATCATTACAGACAATTTATTTAACAAATAAACATTTTTGTCTGTGAATTTATTATTATTTACGATTTAAATTCTTGCGAAGTCAGTAAAAATATATCGTAACGTAATATAAAAGATGCTATAGTATATATATTTTTGTCAAGAGTAATCACACTGGCACAGGGATATCGACTAATTAAAGTCGATAAATTATCTCATGTTCTAGATCAGTTATCAGAGACAAGTTTCTAGATAGACCTGAATCTCGAGTTGTTCTGGGTAACCTAAAGGCGCTAGTAATGTTTCTCCACTTTTTGGACGAGAACAGTCATAACGTATTGGATGAGTTTGGTTCGTGGCTCCGAGGATGGATGAAGTTATAGCACCTTTTCTTTTTAACTATATCATAGGTTAGAGAGGGAAATCTATTTTTTCAATCTCACCGGCAGCAAGCACACACGAAAAGTTATTAAACTCACTTGACTTGTTTTGAGGTATTGGAAAATTCGAACCCCTCACCAGCCGACATGTTGTGTTGTTTCCACCACACACACCACAATTATCAGCGGCTACTTTGGACTCGATTTTGTGATCACATCCGACTGTCTGTCAAATATAAATATGATTGTCGAAAACAAATTTTAATTATGTTCACAGTCGATAAGAACTGCATGGGAACGAATTATTGATCTTACAAAATGCGCTCATCCATTAGGACAATTAACAGAAGGATGATTTGTTTTTTGTTTGTTTGAGGTTTTATGCTGTACTTAAGGTTATTGCATTTATATGACGGCGTGTGAGTACAATGGTTGAAGGGAACCACCCTAGAGAACACTGGGAACACAGAAGGCATCACAGTTCATCTACATGACAGAAAAAGGACACCACAACAAATCGGCTTCCTGTTGCCTGTTAGCTCAGAGAGCACCACGGCACAGGAGACTTCCGCCCAACCACCCACTGTTAAATTTGATGAAAGATCTAACTTCAGCATGATTCTTCATCCAACGTGAATGTATTATTACACTGCTATGATCCTATTTCTCTCTGCCACGGTTGGCGTTCATCTGCTGAGATGTGAGCCATTCCACATGGGATCGGTGTTGGGGGAAATTCTAACGATTCAGCCCATTTTTGATATAACGTGGCCTTTCACAAGAGGGCACTTTCATATGAATAAACTACCCCTGATCCTGCATGTGTTAAGCCAATAGATTGATTGACGGATATCAAAGGCATTTTACCTTTAAAACGGCAGTGTACTCCAAGGGTAAAAATTTTTTTTAACGTATATCTGGAAGTTAAATTTGGTTTTAAACCACATCACAACCATAAAATGTGAAGTGGTTGCCTTGTTGGATAATAAATGTTCCTCCAGTACAATGCAATATGCTAAAGACAGCATGACTGCGCTCGGGAAATACTGTAATTATAGCCAGGGGGCGTGTTTAATACAGGACATCGTCCATACCAGTATCACGAAAATATGTAGATCACAAAAATATATTTGACAAACTGAAGCATAGGCCATGCCTAATGCCGAAGTCATAATAAAGTTAAATCTGCCGTAACAGCTGTCATAGCAACCAATTATAGCTTCTAGACGTCAACTTGGGAAGGAAGAAAGATTAGCAGATGTGTTACATGTTTTATATAACCGTATATATGGAAGTTAAATTTGAGCAAAGAGACACACAGCCGAAGAAATTTATATTTCTTAATTTATTTGCATGGTGTTGCAATTTCACTATTACGAGTGCTGCTACCATATTAATCAATTCAAAACACTCCTAACCGGGATGGTCATGTTGTACAGTTTATGTTTCATTTGGTGTCTTACACCGTATTTAAGGTTGTTTCACTCATATGACGGATTACCAGTGGGTGAATAAATTCCGCCTTAACGACACTGGCTACAAGGAGAACATACCGTATTTACAGGACGAAATACAGGACATCACACACATATCATCTTCCAGATAGCTCTTAGCCCAGAGAGCACCAGGGCACAGGAAGCTCCCGCCAACTACCCGCCACGTTGTATAGAAATAAGGCAGCCTTTCAATTGCTATTTTTCGTTTCATTTACGAAAATTTGGACATTCAACCAGTTAATTCTCAGTCTGCGGTTCTGTCGTTTCAATGATAGATTTTAAGTGGCCGAGGAACACATGTTCCACATACCAAAACACACATGGCTATACCACTGTAGCTGGTCCATAAATACTTCGTATAAACCTTTGATGCTTAGGATGATAAAACTGTTCTGGGGGGCTCATAAAAGGTGCACTCTACAAAAATTTCAACACATGCTGAGGTACAAAGCCTTTCATCAGGTCGTAGCCTTTTAACTGACAAAGTGCGCAGAGGAGAGAATGTGTGCAGAGGAGAGAATGTGCCCGGACAAGGGATTGTGCGCAGAGGAGAGAATGTGCCCAGACAAGGGATTGTGCGCAGAGGAGAGAATGTGTTCAGAGGAGAGAATTTGCGCAGAGAGAATCTGGAACGACCTCCCTGTTCAATATCTTAATGCTTCAGATTTAAAAATATTTAAACGTCTAATGAAAAAATGGGATGGACGCAGCTGTTCGTGCAGAGGAGGGGTTGTGTGCAGAGGAGGGAAGGTGTGCAGAGGAGGGAAGGTGTTCAGAGGAGGGAAGGTGTGCAGAGGAGGGAAGGTGTGCAGAGGAGGGAAGGTGTGCAGAGGAGGGAAGGTGTTCAGAGGAGGGAAGGTGTGCAGAGGAGGGAAGGTGTGCAGAGGAGGGAAGGTGTGCAGAGGAGGGAAGGTGTTCAGAGGAGGGAAGGTGTGCAGAGGAGGGAAGGTGTG
>JAVFBZ010158544.1:0-18095 GCA_032466195.1 Katharina tunicata | reverse complement strand
CAAATGGGACCTATTTAGGCTTTAATATCACACTGGCCGCAAACCTCCACTCAAATGCTGCATATCAATACCAAAAAGTCCACCAAAAACCAATTTGCAACAGGAGAGAAAAAATAAAGAAGAAAATGCACGTTTTATTTTAAGAACTATATTCGGAAGTTGTAATAGGGGTCTTATACCACGTCACTGTTCTCGCCACAGCAAGTTGGCGAGCAGGAAAATGGCGACTTGTACTAAAAGTATTTACCTGCCATTTCAACGGCCTCTAACTCCGCGTTAACAAATCACAAAAATCTCCACCCTGCGGAATCTGAAAGTTGTTATCTTATTCTTTTTATTGAGATACCGTGTTAACTTCGTAAGCCTATCGCTTTAATCTAAATTTCGAACATTTGAGACGCCTAACTTTTTTCAGTCGTTTTCTAGATATAAACCAATTCATATCGTTGTGCGAGTTATTAAACTTTGTGGGGAAAATAAATTTTGTTAGGTTATATTTAAATTAAATTTACGTGACATAGTTTTTTAAATGTTATCTGTATCTTAGCCATATTGACATATGTGTACATATTCCCTTTTTTCTTTCAAAAATATCTACATAAATATAAAGTTCACATAAATTTATATTACTCGTTGAAATAGACTTTGGAAAATATTTTTGAAGTACGATCATGAGCAACTTTGCATGGAATAAAATAAAAGTAACTCCGGGTACTAAAGTCATCGTATTGAACCGTCTATGTATATTTCGGGATATCTCTGATGATGGCTCAGTCGGCAAAACCTCGCGTGATTTCTCGTTATGTCACGGTCACCACTAAGCTCGGCCGTATAGGTGTAAGAATGTGCGTGAAAATGTTACATTTTTACATAAACACATGAGCAAACTTAGGGTAATCGAGCTGATTTCATATGGCTTTAGATGCACAATGTTTAGTTTAAGAGTAAATCATGTTCTGAATGGAAAACAAATGGAAACTGTGGAATCTGTCTACATTGGCAGTTTGAACCACAGGCTTTGAAAAATATTCCGGCCTAAATAGAGATGATCGTATCACGTCCGGGATGATGTGCTCAGTACATTCTATGACTTCCGAGTGGATGATGGCTACATATAGAAAGACAGAAATATAGAATATCAAATATGACTACTTCAGTTTTCGGAGGTATTTTATTTTATTTTCAAATATTTTCCCCAGTAGTTAATAAGATGGCAAGCTTTAACTTAGTCTTTTCCCCATATCCACACTTATACTCATAATGACCCAGCATTACAGTCTATATCCATCTTACCAAAAGGTTATACAGTACTTTATTTGACCGATATCTTTCAAACGGGCGGGTGGTATACAGGACATATTACTAGGCCTATACAGTATTTATTGGTGCTAAACTGGGTGGGTTGTAGTGTTCATATCATATTATACTAATGGACTTTTATTGTTTTACGGACTTGATATCACACGGGAAAAACAATTGGATGGAGACTGTTACATAGCGGGTGTCTCGATTGACGTAAAGATTTGGGAAAGTTGAGCTCCAAGAATGCCTTAGATCAACTGTTATAAAATCGACTAGACCCGCGACGTATCTGCTTCGTTCTTGCAAAGGGTAATGGGGTTTGAGTTTTTCGCAATCCGCCCGAAATTTGGCTCCATCTGAGGCGGGTCTCCTATACAGCCCCACACGATGCCGTTTTCGTCCATGCTTGCACCCACGTCTTGGAATTCACATGCGTTTTTGTTTCACCTCCCACACACAATGACTATATACAAAAGTGTGATGGGTCAAAGTCACCATCGTTCTTCTGCGCTTACAAATTAAGGAATCATCGTCTCTGGGGCGAAGCGTGACTGCGTTATACTCGGCCTTGAAATGTTTAAGTGAACTCTCATCAACAACGTAGACACTTTACTAACAATTTGTAAGGCTTTTAAGTCAACCAGATGCTCGAAAGGAGAAGAAAATGAAAAATCATAGTTTACTTAACGAAATCCTCTAAAGCCCATACCATTACCATGAATACGGGGCAAATACAGGGCAGTTTGGATTGGTTCCTATTGGGAATAATATCAAGTCAATTTCAAAGTGAATACCCAAAATCTGTATCCAATGAATGCTCGAGAACGAGACTAACAAAACGAAGACTAAAAATGCTTCTTATCCAATCATTACCACTCTGCATACAGGAAGGTTTGTTTGATTGGGGTTTTACGCCATACTCAAGGCTATTTCACTCAAATCAGGGCGTGCCAGCCCAAAAAGTGAAGGAAACCTCTATCAGCGACACTGGCAAAAACATGACACGCAAGACATTTACAGGAGGGAAACAGGACGCCACGAAGAAGTCTGCTTCCTGATGCCCCTTCGCTAGGAGAGCACCGGGACAACCAGACACCCGTCTAAGCACCCAAGAATACAGGAAGACTTACCGGTCCTCATGCACCACAATGATTAAAGTTATTAAAATTATAGACAACTTCTGATAACGTGTACCTTAGACTGTTTCCATCTGATTATAATTTTTTTAAACTTTTATAAAGTTAAGTTATTGGCATTGGCATTCAAACTTCTAACACTGTAGGCTACTAAACTAAGCAGTGTGGCTTGCCATTTTGATTGTCAACATCAACTCCTGCTAAATGTCAAGCCATCGGAATACAACTTTTCGAAGTCTAAGTATATAGCCTGCACTATATACCGTCCGACGTTACGTTACCCCAAAGCACGAATTTACTCAATTGTTGTCATACGTATCGTATCGTTTACTTTTTTATGCAATTTTTGGGCGTATTATGACGAATAAATTTGGTCCTTGGTAAAAGAGGTCTCATACTTGGAGAGGCTGGGACAAATATTGCAGTTTTCACCCGAGTTAACCATGCCAGACTTCATTATTTGCCGACCTCACACTTTCGACTTGATGTTGTAAAGTTATGGGCCTCTGATTTTAAAAAATATGTACTATTTTCACTTGTCCACATTCTCTGGAAGTAGGTATGGAATAATCATAAGCTTTCTCTTCCTCTTAATGAGTACGTTATTGTGTGTTGTTTATTCGTGGGATTCGTTTCTATATATATCATTATGGTTGTTATGATTCGTCCCATCAAAAGCGTACTGACGCGAACACAATCAATTGACCTATACCATAATATATATATAAATAAAAAAAATAAAAAATTATAGTCACGCTGTCATCTTGGAAACACGCTGAACGCTAAAATGCAGAATATATGTAGGCCAGCGAGCACCGAAAGGAAAGGGGCGGAAAAAACATTACCTCTCTCTATACTGAATTACACACAAGGGCACCATTGAGACGCTCATGGTCTGTATTTCCACCACCTCTTATATAAGATAACCCAATGATATAGGTATCACGCTAATGAAGATAAATACAGAGTTTGTCTTATCTCTAATTTTGACGCACTTCCTACTGTAGGCGGATGAGGTTACAGGGACTAAACCAACTATAAGCTACTAGCCATGGTAACAGGTCAACAAGTGCAATTTTGGAATCAAGAGCCAAAAGTTATACAATGTTTTCACAATTAAAAGAAACTACTTTTATTAATTTAATAATTTATTTATTGGCGTTCAACTTCGCACTGAAGGATATTTCACGTATATGACGTGTTTGCCTTGCCCATGAACGGTGGAAAACCGAGAAGAGCCGCCGCCAAACCCACCCGACGATCTCCGCAGCCACCGGAAAACTTCACTTTTATACCTATATAAGGTCGACAAGGTATTCAAACCTATACCGGGTACAGTGAAGAGTACTCAACAGTCCACACCTCGACCAATTGCTTGAGCCACGGCGCGGCAAAAAACAAAACAAAACAAAAAAATGGAACATGTTTATAGCCTATACCGGTATTTATTTTTAAATTTAGCCAACTGCGCTTCAAACGGATGTCGCGGAATAACACATTAAAGCATACAAAACTATGCAATGCATTCTAGTTCAACATCGCCTATCTCCTGTATCTTTCGTCCCCTCCGATTTTTGTGTAATGACAAGCCATTTTTAACTTAAAGTTTCACGTCATCATCTTTTATGGCTATTTTAGTTGTTTTGTTTTCGTTATTCTTAGTATTTTCATCACGCTATTTGTTTCATTTCGCTCTGAAACCTTTCAACTCTTTATGTAAAACTGACCTTTGGCAGCATGAGGGCAGTAAGGTCTACGTTCCCAGATTAAGCAAACAGTCATACCGTTATACTTCACATGGGGGGAATAGGGCCTACTGTCTTTCCAAAAGAGCTAAAACTTGAAGTGACTTGACGTAGTGGCAGACGTATATCTTCTACGATTTTTAATACTTTTTGACATTTATAGGACGGAGAGTGACATGTTGCAGTGAGATAAAATGTCGCTTCTAACCTTCAGGGGAAAACTGGACCGTAGTGCCAACTTGTTAAACAGTCCGACCTAACAAAAATCTTAAATTGAATGTTACGTACCTCCGAAGTTAAATTCCGCTAAATATAGCCAAGACTTAACAATACTCGCACGTTTTGGGCCAAAACAACACATTTCAAAACGGATTACCGCCATGTTAATTTCGCGTTAAGCATATGGAACAACAACAACAGCGATTGTCAAAAAGATGGAATATTTCCTTAAATCAAGCGATTTGAAGAAATAATATTGGTTCAAATTGAAGAGGACATAAATCTAGACAGATGGTAGGCGTTTATTTATTTGCAAAGGGCTTATTTTTCTTCTTGAAATCCTGCGAACTTGATCCCTTTGGTTGGGGTGATCGTTTTGTAAAGGTAATTCACTGTCACTCTCCGTCCAAAAATTTATAAAAAAATATTTAATATCGTAGTATTATCGGAGATACTTCTGGCACTAGGTCTGATCACACGGACTAGCGCTAGACTAGTCCTAGAATCTGGACTCACGATAGGGGTATGAACTTTGAATTCCATGAGCTAGCACTAGACTTGACGTTATTTGGCTGTGGTCCTGTCACTCTTTTTTGTTGTTAACGTCACTCAATCCATTAATCAACCAATCAATCAATCAATCAATCATTTTAAGCTCTTACACGTTGTCGTCGTCAGTGATTAACTACCACTTAACAACCAAACAAACACAGATTTTTCTAAAATGACAGAACATAACCATGTCCGTCTAAAGTTTGTTGCTTGAGTGGGAGTTTTACGCTGTACTTAAGGTTATTTCACTTATATGATGACGCTCCAGGCCAATCAGTGAAGAAGACCACCAAACACCACACTAGCAGCATAAAAGACGTCACAATACATTTAAAGGACAAAAAACAGGACACCACAACAAATCAGCTTCCTTCTGCCCCTTAGCTCAGAGAGCACCAGGGCACAGGTGGCACTCACCCAACCAACCGCTGTACATCTAAAGACCAAGCAGAATTCTTTCATACAAAAACATTTTATTTTTTACAAAAATCCATTCCTATTTGATTCAACTGGAATGTGACATTAAATGTCTTATAGTCATGACAGACTTTATTTGTTCTATGAAACTCTTATAGTGTAAAGATTTTGCATACATGAAATGGAAATATTGAAAATGAAGATAATCTTAATCCTCAACAAATTCGACCCCTTTACCACTTAACATGCAAACTACATGTTTTGCAAAGGCTAAGAAATGTGGAAACACAATCTTGATTTTTATAAATGAAGTTTACACTTAAAACAACCAAAAAATATCAGTTTGAGTTCCAAATTCACATTTAAATTCAATATATTGGATCTTGGGTCGAATTTGTTGAGGTTTTAGGGTATGGTAAGTTTTTCTGCACTTGTTTAGTAGCATTGAAAACATCCTCCAGAGGCCCAGGTTACCTCCCTTTGATGGTGAAAATCTGAGATCTGACATTTTGGAATCATTATAACAATGCCTTCCCTATTGACCCATGGCTCACAAAGTGATTGGGGTCAATTGGGGTTTTACGCCATACTTAAGGTTATTTCACTCTTATTACTGCATGCCAGCCAAAGGATGAAAGAAACCAACCTCAACAACGCTGTCTACAAATAAGAAAACGCAGCTCAAACAGCACCAGGGCATATGAAGCTCCAACCAACCATCGGCCTCATGAATAAATCATCATGTTATCAAAGGAAACATGCAGTTTATGTTTCTTTTTAACTTTTGATTACAGGGCGGCTTTATCATAACTTAACTTTTTCATTCTTCATCTGACAAAACAAAAAACTTAATAAAACTTCATGAATTTTTTTCAACGAAAAATAAAATATTGAAAATAATGGTATTTTTTTCTTCACACTTCTACTCTGGTGACTGCCCAAGATAATAACCAGCTAGGTAAAACAGCAAAACTGAAAAATGTATAAATCCAGTTTCCGATAAGATAATTGTCTAAAATTGATAAAAACACGGCCTGTTTGAGTGTCTCCCATGACTTTGACGGCCATGCAGTGTAATCAAAGTTTTTCCCGCCATATGTTTCGATGGCCGCAGCAATGAACAGCAGACCAGGAGGAGAAACTACCAACAACAACGCCATCTGAATCCAGCGAAGCAACCTGGAGGAATAACAACGGGGAAAGAAAGTTTGTAGTCTGATGGTGTGAACTTTGTTACACATGTTGGTTTATACAACACATTTATCATTTGTTTACATGTAGTTGTTTTGACAAGAGTTCAAATAATAACTGAAGAAGAAATGCTGAAAGTGGATGGGGTACATTGCTATTACTAAGTGATGGACACTGGATTCCTTGTTTTGTTTTACTTAATTAGATTTTAAATTTTCTTAGACCTTGTGCACGATCAACCATCTGCATGACAATTCACATTAGAAACTGGTGTCCAGCAAGAAGTCTGATATGAGTTAACAACATGATTTATTCTGAGGTTCTCAGTTAGAGAGCAATACAATAAAATATACTGGTTCAGGTATTTCTTAAGATAAGGGGAGATAATCGTAGGCATTCCTGAGTACCCAAGGAAAGACAACATTTGTTTTGTCCCATTGTCTTAAATACGTTTGTTGTTAAACGCCAGTAATTTTTGACCAGATTTCAATATTTCCATGTGTGACGTGTAATTTGTGTGACAAGATAAATGCCCGTTATTTATTGGTATAAAAGTCAGCATAACAGAGACAAGCTATTTTTAATGTCACTAATGACCTCACGGGTTCAGAACCACAACAACTTTTACATTATAATATAGTAAATGGGATCCTGATATTTAACTGTTTTGAAACTTTTATCTCGTAAAAAATTATATCCATATAAACAGCAGCGTATTTCAGTGATTTCGTTTATGATATATACTAAATTATAGGGCGTTTCAACCCTAACTCTTACAGATTGTCTTCAAATATTACTGCTATAATGTAATACCAATGTGCTTATAAAATGAAGTATATATCTTTCAAATACTGTTTGTTTTATCATTCTAGCTGCCTTGCTTCGATGTCTGCATGTTGTTGTATGGTCAGGTCCTTAGCTCTTAGTGACAAGGTTTATTGTTTTGAAACGCGTACATACATGTACGTACACATATATTAGACAAAAATAACTGAAATATGCTCGGCTGCTTTGTACTAAGTACATTGAGATAAAAATATAAAAACATTTCAATATCAGGATCAGAAATGTATTTTTGTATAAGCTCCCATTTACTATAATGTTATAAAGTTGTTGTGTATATGAAACTGTGAAATCACTATCAATATTCTCAAATTTTAATAGCTCGTTTTCTGTTATGCTGACTAAGGAACCCATAATTAAGAGAATTTATCATAAAAATTACACATGGAAAATAATGAAATCTTGTAAAAAAAATTCCCAGGTCTTGTTCTTTAATATCAATCAGCCTACCTGTTAGTTACAGGTTGTACCAGAACAGTGATGGGAACCATGGCAACAGCTAGGAAAAATGCCAGGGAAATGTTCTTTAATATCAATCAGCCTACCTGTTAGTTACAGGTTGTACCAGAACAGTGATGGGAACCATGGCAACAGCTAGGAAAAATGCCAGGGAAATGTTCTTTAATATCAATCAGCCTACCTGTTAGTTACAGGTTGTACCAGAACAGTGATGGGAACCATTGCAACAGCTAGGAAAAATGCCAGGGAAATGTTCATGAGGGCCGCGGAAAACATCCATAAACTTTGGTAAATCAGTGACACGCATTTCAACACCTCCCAATTAAACTGCATTCCTTCAGATTTTCTGAAATAAAAAGATTTATTTAAATGATCACTAGAAAAACATAAATCACTAAAATACATTTCATCCCTCAAAAAAGGAGACAAAAAAAAAAAAGATATGATACAAAATTATTAAAACATTAGAAAGTATTTAAATTTTTTTAAAGCAGTGTTTTCTTTAGATAACAATTCAGGATTCTTTTTGATCCCTTGTCCCTTAGAGGCTGAGTGAAGAATCTAATTGCCTGCAGTGAATGTCAGCCACTAAGTGATCTGAAAAAGGGAAGTCTTTTGAGCCAACCACTGAGGCTCTTACTTTAGACTCAGGGAACCTCACCACTGAAAAGATGTGGGAAATAAGCGGGGAAGTTTTCCACGACTTCTTTGTTTGATTGGAGTTTTATGCCGTACAAAGGTTATTTCACTCACAAAGACTGTGTGCCAGTCAAAGGGGTGAAGGAAACCACTCACAATGACAATGACAGTAAACAGCAGAGGACATTAACAGGACACAGAACCAGGTGCTACAAACACATCTGCTTCCTCAAAGATCACCAGGGTCTAGAGGAAGCTCCAAAGCAACCACCCCACAATGCTCCAAGATTGACAGGAGAAATGATAATATCCCAATATGAATGTGAACTATAAACACCCTGTCATAAGCCAGAGGGCTTCTCGTCCTCGGAAGTCTTCTTTCTAAGGGCAGTATAGTCATACTGTCTTTACTCAACACTGGATGAATATTAATTTTCCAAGACAGAAAATCACTTCCTATTTTATGGTTGTGTTAATGTGGCAATTGAGCAGCCAAACCCCACCCTACCCTATCAACCAACCCACCCCACCAAACCCCACCCAACCCAACCAAACTCAAACCAAATCAACAAGCCAAACGTTATTCAGATATTACCAAACTTACTTAGCAACAATACTTGGGAAAAACAATCCGGCTAGGAACAGAGCTAGAATTCCAAAAGTTAAAGAATCGTCAGTTCTGAGACGAAATGACTGAGCAGATGCTGCGAAGATATCTGGCCCTGTGTACGCCAATATTCCAATAACCATGGAAACGAGAATGATTGGCACCAGCTGAATTAGCGTTGACTGTTCAAAATCCTGAAAATTCAAAACAAAGATTTATCTGTAGGAACAATTAACCAGCTAGAATGTACTTAGGGCATTGCAGGCAAACAAACAGACAGACAAACAGTTTGTCTGATTGGGGGTTTATACTGTACATGCACTAAGATATTTTCACTCATATGACGGCGGGCCTGTCAAGGACAAGGACGCAACGGGAAAAGGACAGGACACCACAACAGAGAAGCTTCCTGATGCCCCTTAGCTCAGAAAGCTCTGACCAGCCACCTGTGACAGACAAACTGACATACAAACTTATCCATACTTGTATGTTCTGCTTTGCTTGCAGGGGAAATAACTGAGGAAGATCTAATGTTTACAAAATCTCATCATGGAAAGAAGTACCATATTTGTCTAACATATTAACTATGTTGCACTTAAGATTGATTCAGGTTATTTCACTCATATATCGGAGGTGTATCCCAACAAAAGACAGCAAGACACAATTTGAAAAACGTGCTGTCACTTCCAGTTTCCAGTGGAAAGATAATGCTTCTCTAATGCTGAATACGAGCTGAGAACAAGCTTCCCTTAGCCAGAGGGCAGTAATACTTTTTACCCAAGGGGTTATTTCTGAAATAAGCGTCCATTGCCCTGGTATGTCACCATGATTGAATATCCAAACTGATTTTTTTTTTTTTGCCTTTGTTATGATTATTTCGCTCATATGAAGGGAGGCTAGCAGATAATAAATTTGTCCTGGTACTCAAGTTTTCTGCAGGTCGTACAGGCTTTTATAACCATCTGGAAGTTCTTAAACCAGGGTTTAACCGTTAGGGTGTAGGTGTGTTTGCTTGTTTCATTGGGGTTTTACACAGCACTTAAGTTATTTCACTCATATGACTACGTGCCAGCTCAATGGGTGAAGGAAACCCCCCTCTACAGCATTAGAAATGGACATCACAGGGCACGGACATGACTAAAATAGGACAACACAACAAATCAGCTTCCTGACGTTCCTCAGCTCAGAGAGCACCAGGGCACAAGAAGCCGCTGCCAATCACCCTCAAGGTATAGGGTGTATGACCTTCAACAAGGTCATGAAAGTCTGTACACCCTGTTGAAATCACAATACAGCTGGCCAATGATCTGTAATTGGGACATATCGTCCTGTTGATCTAACATCGGGAAATAAACAATAAACAAAACCATGAATGACTTGTACATTGTATTCTTACCCCATCTTCATCATCTGAATCACTATCCACATCTTCAGGTGGATTATCCACATCTTTTCTCTGTCTCTCTTTATTCCTCTCTCTCTCCAATTCTTCTTTTTTCTCCTTTTCTTCCATTCTCTCTGCGTCTCTTTGACTGGCTGCTATCCACAAAGCTATTGCCTGATTCAAAGTTATGGTCAGTATTGATTGATTGATTGATTGATTGGTGTTTCGCAACCATAAATATGTACACTTTAGTGTTTTTGCTATTGGAAAGATAATGTTCCTCCAGTGTACAAGTATTACAGAATGAAAATAATTCAGAAACATACTGCCCTTAGACAGCGGGCTCAAAAGGTCAGTTACACAATTGTTTTAGGGCTATTGTTGCATTTTCACTATCTTCAAATATACGATGAGTAAACAACTTATACAATCCTGAAATAGTTTGACTTTGAATGCATTTAAAGTTTTTAATTTCCTTCAGTGGCACATTTTGAATTATGAATTGAAGTGCTAAAAACTAAAATCTTTAAATAGTTTTACTTCGAATGCAATTAAAAGTTTTTAAATTTCTTTAGAGACACATTTGAATTATGAAGTTGAAGGGCTAAAAGTTGTTAACTCCTACAACATAGCGTGATCTGGCTATTTGAAAATGACTGACACATCTCAATTTAAATCGGAAGTGAGCCCCAAAAAAAGTAGGATGAAAATGATAGTTTCTTTGCTTGATTAAGGTTATTTCACTCATATCTCAGCATGCCAGATCAATCGGTGGAGGAAACCACCCTAAACGACTGTGGCAACACAGATTTATTTGAAGAGGGTTTTTACACTTAAGGCTATTTTACTCATATTAAAGCGTGCCAGCCCAATTAGTGGAAGAAATCACCTTAAACAACGCTGGCAACATAGAAGACGCCACAATACATTATAATGACAAAAAAAACAGATCACCACAACCAGTGGCGGACTGGGTCTAAAAATACTGGTTGCCAGGAGAAAAGGGGGCAAACCCACAACTACAACGCTATCATTTAATATAATACGATGTTTATCACATATCTTATCTATACACGGATCTAACAGTTTGCATAAATGACTAAGTGGAGAAATTAAGAAAATGGTTTGAGAATTTGACTTCATCCTCAACAAATTCGACTTTGCATAACATGCATGAAATTGAAACTTTCTACTCTTGGATGTTTTCTTAAGACATCAATAACTTTGGGAAAAGATTAATTAATATTTTGCAAGAATTTTGGCTCTCTTAATTTGTGGGCCTATAACAAGTATAAATGAAGGTTTGAACACGGCCATGTCGGACTATTGATGTATTGTGTTTAACGCAGTGCTCAAGGGTATCTCACTTATACCTGACGGCGGTGTATCTCAACATAAACACAACCCATAAATATGGCGCCAATTTACCGTTCCGTTTCAGTTTTGTTGGAATGAAAATGTCTGTCAAAGGCTAAGTATGATAGCATGCAATTGATAAGAAAAAGGATACTTTGACCAAACATGGTATGACAAGCAGAGCTAACGGTGGCATGTACAAACCGATAGAGACGTATCTATGGGTGGCCGGTAAGACATAAAAGAAAAACGATTGATGAAATCTCTCCAATAGATTGTTTAAACTTCGGAATGTCCCTTCTACGACTCTGAGGGAAAAAAAGATAACATTTTACAGTATATTTTATTTGTGTTTTTCAGTGAGAGTGTAGGTCAGATCACTCATATGATGATGTCAGATGATGACAGAAATAACTGCCAGCAAAGTAACACAAAAGACTAAATAGCAAGAGGACTGCCTATTAGGCAATTTAGGCACAGGAAAAAAGTGTACAAATTCTCATTTCCAGACAGTGCCACCACAACAGATGGATTTTCACCAACCAGGCTACAACTTGATGCAGCAACAGACATTTTCTTCTATCACATGATTCATATTAGGATTTCCCTTTACGACGATGTGCCAGTCCAATGCCAATGGGTGAAGGAAACCACCTTAAACAACACTGACATGTAAAGGATGAAAAACAGAAACCCACAAAAAATCAGCTTTCTGACGCCCCTTAGCTCAGCGGGCTAAAGGGTACAGGTGGCTCCCACCAATTTCTTAATGCTTTGTAATCATGAAATCATTGTCCCTAAGTCCCACAGTGGTTCATTAGGTCAAGCTAGGAAAGTTGTAGTAACAACTTCAGAGGATTCCCCTTTTTCACAGTGCTTTGATTTCTTGATATTTGACTAATAAAATATCGCAACAAATATTTATCTCAAGTGTTACAATATAAAGTATGACAGACTGACATAGTCTATATGGATTTACCATTACACCCCCCCTCTCCCACACACACGAAGAACTTCGTTGAGGGTGGCATTAATATTTATTCCTTACCTTGCCATTGATGAAAGGTTATCTGACCCTTGACTCTTTCTTTTAAAGGTTTCCAGGGTGACCGCCTCAATGTTATAACGGTGAAATAGACCGTGATTGCCGGATGCCATACCAGACGCTTGTGACCACATCATTGCTATCATTGTCTTAAGACTGTGCTGGAAGCCAGCTCTGCCCTCTGGCCTACTGTGATCCTCCTAAAACAAAAACAAAAATTTCTTTGCAAGGATTTAGCAATACATTTGTTTTTCCAGCCAGAACCATTTTTAGTTCTCAATCTGGGTGTTTATGGTCGTGGTCAAGGAAATTCAACTTATATGTCAGTGTTACGCAGAGACTCTAAAACAACATAATAATGTAAAGTCACTTCAGGTGTTAGTCAGACTGGAAAGAAGTTGTTCCTCGTGAATGTCAAACAACAGACATATAACCCACAGAAAATAGTGTTTTGCCTTGTTATTTAGATTACAATATCCAGTCATATGGAAAGGGTTGATTGATTGAATGATTGATTGGTGTTTAACGCCATGCTCAAGGGTATTTCACTTATAAGACAGTAGTGTATTCCAACAGAATACAGCGACTCTAACACAACCCCAAAATGTGAAGTCACTTATTATAAAGTGTTATCGCGGTTGACAAGATAATGTTCCTCCAGTGCTATTAAAGTATAAATCTGGAAACATACAAACATACTGCCATTAGCCAGAGGGTCCCTAGAAAGGGACTTGATTGCCTAGGGTTTACGTCCTATGTAAGGTGATGTCACTAATATGACGGCGGTCGGCGGGCATGATGTCACTGGCAAAAAAATACAAAATAGGACCCCACAACTAATCTACATGTATTTCCTGATCCCTCTTAGCTCAGAAAACACCAGGGCAATAACCCACTGCAAGGGAAAAAAAACCCACCCCAACTTGACTGGTAAGAAACAACAACAACAACACAAGACAAATATTTAGAGCTCAAAATATAAGCCCATAACAAAACAAAACAAAACAAAACAAAAGCCCATGGCAGAGGACCAGTATAAAAGGAAATCTTCTTACCCTTTTAAGAATAGTTGGCCTGATGCCTTCTCGGTGACACAGTTTCGTGACAAGGTTAAAGAGGTCAAGGTTAGGTAGTTGTCCGTTAAGACCTTCAATCTTAATGTTAACATGACTCGTCTTCTCTCCAGCAATCTCCAGATTAATGGCGGCTTGAATTGACCCCCCGCGACCTTTCAACTCATCCGCCAATATGTCTGGGGCAGTCAAATCATACATTATAATTTAATACATGCCAGTGTAATGTTAGATGTATTCTTAAATTTGTACCTTTTCATTTATGTTATTACAATTTTGTATGTGGTCTAATAAGAAAAACTTGGTGGAGAGCTTTCAAAAACATAGACAGAAATACTTTAAGTGTTTTAAATAATTAATCTAAGAAGATTAGCTAAGATTGCTGTATTAATGGCACCACCGTATCACCAGGGAAGCATTGTTTCTTTACGTTTTTAGGCACTACTTTGGGTTATTTCACTCATGTCAGTGTGCTATCCCAATGAAAGCAGGAAACAAGCCTAAACGATGCTAACAACAAACGATGCGAGAACATAGACAAATTATGGGAAATTTACAGAACAGGATGCCACATTAGTTCAGAGAGCACCAGGGCAAAGGAAGCTCTTGCCAACCACCCCCTATGTGTTGAGAAAAATGAAGCCATAAAATACATAAGTCTAAATACATAACGATCCAAACTTTGTACTAACCTAACTATAAATAATAGAAATTATTGATTTTTTCTAGAATGAATGCGATAAGATACATGCTTAGTCATTTCAATTTATTTGCAGAGTTACGCAATAAAAACATATTATATTGGTATGAAATATTGATTTATTGTAAACTTATTTCAGCACTTACAGGGATTTTCTTTGAAACCATGGTAACCATCCAGCCACGCCCGCATGCCAACCTGTTCTTGCTCAGTGACAACAAATATGATGTCTTTAGCCCAATATGTGCGTTCTGTGAAGAGAAAAGGGTGAAAATTATATATCGTAAGCTGGCAAACATCTACATGGTTCAGTTGGTGTCCACCAAATGTGTAGTCGTCAAAAACTTAAAGCGATCATGTCAAGAGATATGAAACTTGATTCAGACTTTGTAACGTCATACTGAGCAGACGTCTTAAAAAACAAAAGAACGTCCTACGATCTGGCTTAAGGGCCTTATGTTTCCAGATTATATTCATGCTGTTATACTTAGCAATGGAGGAACAGTATCTTTCCAACAGTGATAACAATTAAGTGACTTTACATTTTATGGTTGTTTAACGAGTCACTGTCTACTCTTGGAATACAGCACCATCATATAAGTGAAATACCCTGGGCACGGCATATTCTATCTTGGTTAAGTTTAGAACCATGAATGTAGTTAACCAATTTGATAATACTTTTGTTTAAAAGCGGACAATAGAACTTTGCAATGGCTTACTACAATTGCTATGTTTAAGCGTATTTGACTAATTCTTTTACATGTTGCGCAAAGGTGTGACTAGTGGTTCAAGAAGTCTAACTAGGGCCTTGTTCTTGATTGATTGATTGATTGATTGATAAACTGAACTCTGTTTTAAGCCATTCTCCAGGACATTTCACTTTTGAGGACGGTGTACTTTAGGAGAAATCATCGACACTCAAGACGACAAAAAAAATGTACAGTGTTTTGCTTTGATGCAAAAATAATGTTCCATCAATTCAGCCATTTTGTAATTACTGACAGCATGAATGTAAGCTACAAACATAAAGCCCTAATCTTTGCTAACATGTACCAAGAGTATTATTTTGAGGTACTCTACATTAAAACTCTTTGGAGGAGAGAGCATCTATAACCAGTATGTACAATGATACCCTCTGTTATAAAGTTATAAAGGTTAGAGTTAACTCCCCCTGTTTAAATTAGATTCAACCAATCAAATATGAGCTTAAGATTTGTATAAAATCAACATGGCGCCACCCAAATTTACTATTCCAAAGTTGACAAGTAACCCACACAGATCCTTAAGGTCCCAAAAACTTGATTGTCTCCTCTTTTAAACAAAACACCCAACACACTTTTGCAACAGTCAAGATTGACACTTGCTGCTATTTCAACTAGCCGAGACTTCGTGCAATGCGCCATCTGATTGGTGCCTATCAGTTCCGATGCAGACAATCAATTTACCAGCTGTACATTCTGGCTATATATATTGCGTCTGCCAAGGTTTGTGATATATTGTTACTCGGAATAAAACTCTTGGTTTATAGTGAAGATGCAGAGCCATCAGCCAGCAGGCCCCCTGAAGTTAGAAATATACATACTTTTAAATGTGTCAGCTAGGGATAGCATTAGAGCGATTCCAGCAGTTGTTTTACTGTACGGGCTTGCCAGCGGACGAAACAAAGAGGAGATAACTACTGCTTCTGTACTTGCTGCTCTCGGAGCTCTGAGGATAGCGTACACATTCTCCCCGGGCATCACCTGCAGATGAAAAAATAAACATATTTTAAGAAAGTTTAGCAGGCATCTACAAATATTCTCATGATAACTAGTAAGACATTTAATTGGGACGTTCTTTTGTTGTTGAAGAAAAGGACATACCCTAAATCCTCAACAAATTCGACTTCTAAGGGCACAAACTTTAAGCACTTTATTGAATGTTTAAGTGTGAATTTGGATCTAAAACTTACATTTTCTGGTAATTTAAAGTCTGAACTTCATAAAAATGTCAAAATTGCATGTCTCCACTTCTTACCCTTTGCATAAAATATAGTTTTGTAAGTTGTAAAAGGTGTCGAATTTGTCGAGCATTTAGGGTATAGGCTTTTTCAAAAGTTAGTAACAGAATTTTTACAGGACAACCGTTGTGTTACCATCGAACATTTTTTAAACAATTAACAGTGATTACAAAAGATTTTGTTGTTTTTTAACAATAACTATGAAAAGGTTTACTTTTACATACTCTTGTATTTAATTATTTGTTTGTTCTTTTTCTTTTGCTCTACGTCAATGATAATACATGTATTTGCTAGTGAGCTAATGTTGTATTGCTTCACAAATCCACTTAAAACAATTTTTAAATTTTGTTTACTGTCGTCTGTTGAGTTTTTTTCCTTTTAAGTTTTATGGCCAATTATGGGTCAGTTGTTTCTTTTCTTTACTTGTTACCTGATTTTTCATCCCAAAAAATTCATCAGCTAATAATAATTGGTACATCTGTTAACGAGAAATGCTTACCTGTCCATCAGGTAAGAGGTTCAGAGGATAACGAACGCTGAAATTCTGAATATAAACATCCAATCCTAAGTCTTGAAACTTTCTGTACAGCCACTCTTTGGGAACCTTTCTAGAGAAAAACAAAAAACATAACAGGAGATTGTTTGCATGGGGTTTTACGTTGTACTTAAGATTATTTCACTTAAATTTGCTGGTGTGCGGTCCTCATCGGTGAAATAAAACCACCAATCATGATGATGGCAACATATAGAAGACGTCACAATGCACTTACAGGTCGAAACACAGGACACCAGACTAATGCCCCTTTGCTCAGAGGGCACCAGAGGCTCCCACCTAACCACCCGCTAACAACAGGAGAGCTTTATGAGCTCTCGTCATGTTCAAAGCTACGATTGATTTATTGATTGATTGATTGGTGTTTAACGCCACAAAGCAACAATTTCTTGTTTGAGCAGCATTTAGAAGCTGGGTACATAACAAAAACATGACGACTGAGATGGATCCATCTCGGTCGTCATGTTTTTGTAAAGCTACAATTGACAAGTTGTCCTTGATAAGCATATGGGAAAACTTTCACAAAATATCGTACAACAATAAAACATTGTACAATATTTTAATACCAACAGTTTGACGCAATTTTATCATGCATTCATACAATAAAATTTGTGAAACTGGCCCGCGATTCGCTGAAACTTCGGAACTAGTTCTCGCACTGTCAAAAGACATAACTGCGACAATTCAGCTGTCAGATAGGCCCCATTTGGGTTTGCAGAGAGGCCCCATTTGGGTTTGCAGAGAGGCCCCTTCACAAAAAATCTGATAACAGTAAAGCAGATTTCACAAAAAGTCTTATGTTTTTCTTTACAAACCAGACCGCACTGCGAGACATACCCTGTGACCTGCAGCAAATATGAATCATGTGGCTGCAG
>JAVFBZ010158522.1:4801-16090 GCA_032466195.1 Katharina tunicata | reverse complement strand
CTTTCATTTGTCAGATAATCATCATACCTCAGTCATTAGCCGTGCACAGGGAAGCTTCCACTTGTCAGATAATCACTGTACCTCAGACATTAGCCGTGCACAGGGAAGCTTCCATTTGTCAGATAATCATGTTACCTTTAATGATCCATGCAACATAAATCGAATGTCAAGTACTGCATCCCCTTCCGTCATTTGTCTGCATTCAAGATTAATTGTCAGTTTGTTTGATTGGAGTTCGCTGTACTCCTATGACAGAGTGGCAGCCCAATCGGTGAAGGAAGCCACCAAAAACGACGCTGACAACAGATAAAATGCCACAATACATTATTTTTAGGACACAACAAATCGGCTTCCTGGTGTGACATTACTCAGAGAGCACCAGGGCACAGGACATTCCAGACCAAAGTTACAACTATATATACCTTAGCTCCTGTCAGCTTCTGTATATCAGGTTGAGGTTTCTGATGATGAAGTGCAGCAATATGACGTTTCAGACTCGAGCTTAAGTCAAACTCTTTACCACAAACAGCACAGGTCTTCTCCTCGTCATCTTCAGACTGAACAAAAAAAAAAAGCAGTATAAATTGAGAAATAAATGGTTAAATTGTAATCCATCAAACAAAAACCCATCAGGCACAGAACTGTTCAGCATTATGTAGAAAGCTGTAAAAATCAAATTCTTCCAATGCGTATCTTCATGAAAATAAATTATGTAGAATTATGTTAAGAGAAGTTATTCAACAAAAACACAAAAATATGTTGAAAATTCAATGTGTAGTTAAAATTATAATTTAAGTGCTACATGAATTAAAGCCTAGCTCATCTAAAGTAATAACTGGTTTAAATTATTTTTTTTAACAAAACAACTTGTTAGAATTTGAATCACAACATTGTCTTTATTTAGAACTTGTTTATTAAATTGTTTTATCCATACTACGTCCGCTTCTGATGTACAACATAAAAACTTAAAGAATAACAGTAGTCCATAAAGCTCAACCTACCTTGATTTTGTCCGATGAAATTTCAGCGCTGGTGCCGTCTGTAATGTCTTTTTTTACCGAATCATCATGGGGCTTCTTATTAATTACGCTTTGATCAGATACAGATTCAGAGCGTTGACGTTTTACTGACCTAGTAACCACTTCCCTCATCACTAAATTTTCCACGTTGGGATCGCGTGACAGTATGACCTTGCATTTTTCTGAGATGTCAGTTTTGGGTGGCGAAGCAGTTGTGGAGGTTGGAACACACTCGGAATTTGGTGAAGGTTCCAGTTTGATTTTCTTCGGGGTTGAAGAACTGATCAAATAATCCTGAATTGTTCTTTTAGTGCTTGATTTAAGGACGACTGAACCAGGGGGCGGGTCAATTCTTATCATTAAAGGTGATGAAGGAGTCGTTTTTTCTGTCACAACAGGATTTTGTGGGGGAAACGCATTACTATTATCAACTGTCAAGGATTCCTTTTCTCTCGGTCGATTAGAAATAGAGAAATATTTCAATTGGCTAGCTTGCTGCTCCTTAGAAACAAGACTATCCTCATGATTTTCGTATATATGCTTAGTTACGAGAGCCGGGTTGCTCATATTCTTAGCCACGTAAACACAGGATGTAGATTTTCTAGCTGTAGGTTGTTTTGTACTTTTCAATGTAATTGGTTTACTATTTTGTTTGATGTTTATGTTTGAAGGTACCCTTCCATATGTCTTAATACCTTTCTTGTGAAAGGAATAAGCAACATCTAAAGTATTGAGAGACTTTTCAGGAGGTTTAATATTAGGTGTTTCCTGGGTCAACAAACCAACGATAGTCTTTGTGCGTGGCTTCTGTGGTTCAGCTATTGCCGATGTTTCATCTTCGGCTTTCATAATTTCATCAGGGTCAATTTCTTCATAAGTTTCGTCATTGTCACTGTCGTCAGCTCTACGGATACTATCCCAGAAACTTTTGTCATTCATCTGGGAATGTTCACCTTGCTTTAATTTGGATTTGCAATGTAAAGCAGAGAGGGCTGCGTTAGTTAAATCAGAACAAGAGGGAAGTTTGTCACCCTTGTCTGATGCACCTGGTCTCTCTTCAGAAGATGATGAATTTTTCACAGGTATGGACTTGGGTTTGACACCTGATTTTGAATCTTCACAATTTTCGACATCAACAAGTTGGTCCTCATTGCCTTGGGTTATTATCGAGGCTTCGATAGGGGCCAGCAGGGTTGATCTGGTAACAAATGAACACCAAGGGGATCAGAGAACATGAGCAGCTGCTGACTTAGGCATTCCATAAATAAATCATAGGGAAATTAACTCAGCCTTTAAATAAAAAAGTGTCAAATTTAAAAAAAATAAAATTAACATAAATAAATTGGAATTGGTATAATTTGAAACTTAAACAAAAATTAAAATAAATAAAACAGCTCTAATTCAAAAACGTAAGCACAAAAACTAGAGTATGTACTGTATAGTGTATTTATGTTGTGGATATCCAACGGTAAACAAAATTGAAATGTAAGAGCATTCAAATTTAATTTTAATTTCTTTTTAAGTTGTTGTTTTTATAAAAAAATAAATTTTTAACATTCTATAAATGTGCCACTTACTTCTTTGGATCCAAAATAGTTAACTTGTTCAACCCTGTGGATTTTTTAGCTGGAGAAAAGAAAAGTTAAAGGCATGTTAGAAATTTTACAATAGTCATTTGATTTTATTATAATTTGGGATTTCAAAAGCCATGGCTAAAAACAAAATCAGTTAAGTCTGAGCTTCATAAAGCATAACTCTTGCATTGTTATATAGATTCCTATTATAATATTTCAACTAGTGGCCTATCAGAGTTACTTTGTATTCAGTCAGCTTAGCACAAATGTTCTTATTTAGTTTTTGCTGGTTTAAATGGTGTATAACATTTTACTTAAGGTTATTTCACTCCTATGAAGGCAGCCGTGTGAAGGAAACCAGCCTCTGTGTCACTTACTTGTTTGATTGGGGCTTAAGGCAGTACTCAATGTCATTTCACTTGTATGACAGTGTGCCTGCCCACTGGGTGAAGAAAACCACCTTGAACGATGCTGGCAACACAAAAGACACCACAATACATTTACAGTACGAAAAAAAGGACACCCCAAAAAATCAGCTTCCTGATGCCCTTTAGCTCAGAGAGCACCAGGGCACAGGAGGCTCCCATCCAACCTCCCATTGATGTCACTGGCAACAAACAAAGACAATCAATGGTCTCTAAACAAGATGTCTAAATAAAATGGCTTCAACAGGATTGTTTGATTGGTGTTTAACGCTATTATTAATGCTATATTTCACTTAAATGACAGCTGTATACTCCAATAGTAAAAAAAAAAAAAATTATTACAACCAAAAAATCTGAAGTCTGGCTGTGTAGGAAAGATAATTTTCCTACAGTGCTAAGCAAAGACTGCATGAAACAGCTTGGAAAGTACTGCCCTTAGCCAGAACGCACAGAAGCCATAGTGCCGGAATCTACTGCCAAACACCCGTGCTACATGTATATTCTTGAAATACACTGACTTGCTGCCATTGGGGTTGGTGTCATCTCTCGTAAGTTCCCTGTCACAGGATCTAGCAGCCAGGTTTTAGTGGGGTCAAACGTGATTGGCGGGAACGGCTAAAAAAAAAAAAGTTCTATTAGCAAAATACATCAGAACAGTCAAGTGGAGTATTTCAAGTTCGGATGGGGGCATTTAATTTATTGTATCAATGTGCATAAAAGGGTGCGGGAACGGGTGGTCATGGTTTGTTTATCTTACCTGAAATTTATATATGCTTTACAGTAATCCTGTTTTTGAGAAATTACAAGTATTCACTTTTCCTGGAGTTTTTACGAGTCCTTTTTTCAGGAGAGTGGTTAAGATGAACATACATGTAGCCCTGCCTCCGTATAACTGCAAGCGTTAGGATTAAAATGCCCTTACGTATATACATATATATTAGAAACAAACTCACTGAAATACGCTAAATGTAGTACCTATAAATTTCATCAAGTTAAATATCAACATCAAACGAAGCTTTTAGCATAATCTCCCATTAACAATGATGTTAATTAACATTTTGTTTTTTTTTAACTACGGATGAATTTAATGAAATCTAGTCGAAATTCGCTAGTCTTGTCCTGTAGAAGTTTGAGAATTATATAGGTATGTGGAAACTTTTTCTCTAAAGGCATCATTTACGCGATGTGTAGAGCGCATTTATTGTACAAAAAGAATAAATATCATTTTTAAAGTGGTGCTCTGTCATGTATGGGTCTGGATGTTGCAGATCAGCCCTGGCTGATTGGTATGGGAATGCCATCCAGGCGCTTTCTATATTTTTAAGACAAAATACAGTTTGCAGAAAGAAGCTTGACAAATGTGCAGGCAGGTTTGTATTTGGTCATAAGTGCTTATTGTAATATACCTGTATGTACACTATGTCCTTTGTTGTTATTTCCCTGTAGGCTCTAGAAACAGATGGCATTTGATTTACGTAAAATTATCAACCGGCACATCCACGAGGGGACAGTCATGACGATACAGGCCTACGTATGTACCTTAGCTGCAAACAAGGACGTCACACTCCCGGTTTTTAAATTAAATAATTAACGGCTATGCTTTGTTGGTTCCAAATGTGACACGATCAATTGACTTTCTAAATACACAAGTATTTGTTGAAATTTGCTGGGGTTGCCCTTTAACACAACCATAAAATGTGTAGTGACTTTAGTGTTTTTGCTGTTGGAAAGATAATGTTCCTCCAGTGCTAAGTATGACAGCATAAATATTATCTGGAAAAATAATGCCCTTGGCCAACAAGGCCCTATTTGTGAACAAGCTGAGTAGAACTTGGTGGAAAATAGTGAAAGAATGCTGAATATGTCCAATGAATATATCACATTGTACCACCATCTGATAAAAGCACATAATCACTGACTCTCGCCAAATTTGAAAAAAATCCACACATTTGTTCTCAAAACAACTTGTTCACAATACCTAAAGTTCAAGAATTCATCAAAGGGCAATAACTCTGCAATTTTTGGCTGGGTGAAAATACTGCCCACTGCTAGTCAGAGGGCCCAAGCATGAAGATAATTGGTTATCTATTAAGATTCATTTTTTTTTTTTTTTTGATAATAAAGTTAATAAATGCGTTAATACTGTAAAATAGGCAATGGCAACAATATTAGCATGAGGAATTTGGTGCAGAGCAATCCCATATTCGTTAACAGCAGGAAGCTACATTCCAAGTAAATACATATTTTTGTATAAATGTAGAGAAAAAAAATGTTGCTTGACTGCACCGGGATTCAAACTCGGGCCTCTGGCTAGCTGGGCCAGCCCTCTCACCAACTGAGCTTCAGAGACTCACGGTAGAACAAACAACTTTTTATCCAGGATTTTGTTTCAGTGTACCTTTACTTAAAAACAAATTAATTAAATTAAGAGGGTTTCTTGAGCTGTTCTATATATTTTTTGTACATGTTACAAGTAAAATTGTGAATTGAAATTATTAAATAACTTACATTTTTGCTGGTGTTAGGAGGTGTTTTCATAACTCTAATATTTGACAGGCCTTTCCCGCTTTCTTTTACAGGTGGTGTTTTTAAAAGTCTGATCTGTAAAGGTGTTTCTCTTTGTAAAACTTTTATTTTCTCCTCAAGCTCTGAGACATCTGCACCTTGTAACTGGTAGATTTTCACACCACCTTGTAACATAACAAATGTTGGCGTCGACTTGATGTCGTAAAGTACGGAGCATTCCTAAAACAGAAAATAAGAACAGAGGTCAAAACATGTATTTATCTGTATGCATCTGTTTTCTTAATAATACATAGTAACATGTAGTTACGATCTCAATCCTGACTTAAGCAAAAAATTGTATCATTAGCAGCAATTAGCAGCAGTTCAACGAAAGAAAACATCAAAATAATTCTTGGTTTGCCGACGCCACGCCCACCAACACTCTTTTCCCTTCAAAATCAGATGTTAATGTCCATTGTCTCCCCATTTAAAAAAACAAATCTTATTAAGTACCAAATTTATTATTTGTTTCATTGACTAACTGGGTTCAGCGTGTGTTAAATTTTAGTGGTGTAGTCCGACATTAACAAGACAAAGTCATCTGTATTTCCCAGCAACTTTCGTAGGTATTCTCAATCCAAACAGTTCCCATGGAAACAGATTTTAAAAAAAATCTGTATATGTCAAAAGGGCACCAGTTCACTGCTTTTTTGATACGTGTACCAGATTTCATAGACACCTATAGTGGTTTTGTAGTTATGCTCCTGAAACGGGTTGCGGTTAATTAGATGAACTGCAGTTTTACTGTTTGGAAGTCATTAACTTGGAATGAAAATCTTATAACGATTTTAGAACATGTAGTTTTTATTTTTATTTTTATTTACTACGGAGTTTCACTATAAATATGAATAATTTGTAAATACTAATATAAAAACTTTACAAATCTACAGCATTTTGCTATAGTTGTATTTCTGTTTCATTATTATTTAAAGATTCCAGTAATGATATGGTGTTTTCTTCATGGACCCTTTTATTACCTTTGATCTTACTACATCCACCTTAAGGAAGATAATATCCGGATAATTAAGACTCATCTGTTGCAGACGTGAAGCTATCGTATGGCATGAAGGGTTTCTGAAATCAGCATAAAATTTTTAAAAATTGTGTAGACTGGAGTCAAATAAGATTGGTTTCTAAAATCAGTACAAAACAATACACCTGATTCTTGATATTACAAGGCAGTCGACAGACAGAGACTGGGACAGTGCTTTAAGTGAGGCACATGTATTCAGGAAAGCCATGTATTGTCAATACACAATGGATATGGGATATGCCAAGTTCTACAGTGAGCAAGGGCTCACATTCTTACAAGATTCTTGTTACGGATCTATGGAAGGACGGAAAAATAGTAGCATTTCCAAGCCCTGTACCACCTACATGCTGGGGGCCAAAAATGAATTTCTACAGTCAAGGCAAGAAAATAAAACAGACAAAAAGACAGACGTTCCAGGCATGTTTGAAAGGCTGTAATGAACTTGACCTTGAACTTCAAGGTCAAGTTCATTACAGCCTTTCGAACATGGGGCTTGAACTTTGAACTTGTCCTAGACATAATAGACATACTAGACATAAAATGTATTTAAAGTTTTAATAAAATCCACCCCGGGACTAAGGAGATAGAGTATCAAGGGAAATAAGAAAAATGTCAGCAAAATATTGATTTAAAGTCATGGGCCTTAACCTATGGAACTTACACTTGTTATTATTATTGTATGATTTGTTTGTTTGATTAGGCCGTACTGGATGTTATTTCACCTATATGACGGCATGTCAGTCCAATCTGTGAAGAAAACCATCGTAAACGACGCTGGCAACATGCAAGACAGGACAAAACATTTACATAACATTACCAAACAGGACGCCACAACACATCAGCACCCTGTGCCCCTTACATGTAGCTCAGAGAACACAGGAGCTCAGGAGGCTCCCACCCAAACCACCTGATATCATTGTATGAAGTCTCCACAGTGATAATAAGAAAAGCTAACAGACGGATGGACACACGGCACACCCCGCATCATTTATTTTGATAGGACTTGTTTATAAATCATCTTTTATGAACATTCACTGGCTGAAATCTTTCACATGGTCAATCTGTAACTCATAGCTTATACCCGAGGTGTATAAATCATCCTGCAAATCTGCTCGCCAAATTTCAACTAATCAAAGACAGCTATTCCGGACCTTCACCCCACAACTCTGCAGTTTGAATTTGTTCAAGATATTTTCATAATAGATGTGTGTGTAAAATTTGATGACAATCACACCAGGGACAAAGAGATGACAAAATCGGCCAAATGACAAAGTTGCTAGAGTGATGGAAAACCTTGTCCAAAACCATGTATAATGACCTTGACCCAACAACTCTAAAATTCAAATTTGTTTAAGACATTTTCATAATAGATGTGTGTGTAAAGTTTGATGAAAATCAGCACAGGGACAAAGCAGCTAGACTGTTGACAAACTTTTTTCTAAAAATATCTATAATGACCTTGACTTCATGACCCTTAAATTCAAACCGGTGTTCAAGACATTTTCATAAAAGACGTGTGTGAAGTTTGATGAAATTCAGAGGTTAAGTCGCTAGAGTAATGACAAACTTTTTCTAAAACTACCTGGACCTTGACCCCAAATCTCTTAAATTCAAATTTGTTCAAGACACTTTCATTATAGACGAGTGTAAAAATTGGTGAAAATCAGACAAGGGACAAAGTGATGACAATTTTTTTCTAAAAATTGCTATAATGATACACAACCTTGACACCACTATAAACATGAAATTCAAACTTGTTCAAGACATTTTTGACTTTGACCTTAACCTCACGACCCTGAAATTCAAACTTTTTCATAAAAGATGTGTGTAAAGTATGACGAAAATCATAGCAGGTGTTCAGCCACTAGAGTGATGACACAGGATAAAACATGTATGTACGTAGATACAAACACATTGCTTTATCCTCCTTCAACTTCATTTTGCGAGGGGGTAAAGTATAATCATCCGATGTTCTATGAAAATCCACACAACTCTGAATGATCTTTGAATCAAACTCATATATCAAAACTAATAATCTATTTACTTATTTGATTGGTGTTTAACGTCACACACAAAGTGAAGAAATTATAGTCCGGACTGATACAAGTAAAGTTACTACTACAACAGGTACATATTGGAGATGTAGGACTTCAACATTGTGATCATAAGTGAAATGATGTCGTAAGTTACAATTGTGTAAAAGGTAATGTCAATCCTTGAACAATATAAGGGCTCCGATTGAATGACTTAAGATGCCTCTTTAACTGAGAAGAATATTTGAACACAAGTGAAGTTAGTGAACACACCAAGAATATCACTTTTAGCGACAACATTGCAGCCATCTTATAATGAAGAAGTTGAGGCAAAATGGACTCCATCAAAAGATGCCTGATAGCCCCAAAAGCAACTGTGCCGAGTTTCATGTCGGTCTGATTGAGATTGACACAGCCGTAGCATTTTATGACTAGTGTCACAATAAACCCTTCTATCCACCCACCCAACAACGACAACAGGATGAGTATAATTAGATGGAACCCAGTTTTTTGGTTCAATAATGTTACCACTAATCAAAAGTTACATCATGTAATCACAAGACGGGCACACAAACAAAGACATGCCATTAAGAAGATCACTACAGAGCACCAACATTTTTTGCTCGTCAGTCTAATGAAGATTATTCAAAAATCTTTTTAATAAAATATCACTATCACAACTGCTAAAATACCGGTATTACAATATTAAACATACCCCATTGAGAAGAAATCTATGATGACCAGTTTGTTCTCCGCTTGATTCACAAGACTTCTCAGGTCAAACATATCTTTAATCAGGGTGATTCGCCCACTTTTGCACTGTCAACAGAAGATACATATTTTTCTTAGGACATTCACTGTGACAACCATTCAATTTACTCTTCTTCTCAACTGAATGTGTTGATAGATCAAACATGTGCTCACTGCTCAGATAGTACAAATACTATCAAACAAAGCTTACTTGACAGTGTGAACATCATGATGATTTGTATGTTGAAGTGGGATTTTTACGCCATTCTTAAGTTTATTCCTCTCAAGTGAAGCAGTGCCAGCCCAATGGGTTGACGCTGGAACCACATAGGACATAACTGTCTTATCAGGATGTCCCAATAGAATCAGGATGTCACAATAACATTGCTTCCTGATGGCCCTTTAATTAGAGAGCACTGGGGCACAGGATGCTCCCACCCAACCACCTGCTGCTCTCTATGGAATTGACATAAATGTTAACATGGAACAGTTAAGGAAACAAAATTCTTAGATGGCATAAGGCGAATTACTATTGATCATGGTGATAACAAATTGACTTCTCGATGCCTCTGAAATCAGAAAGCACCAGGGTACTGAAGGCTCCCACCAACCACTTACAGATTCATGATGAACATACATGGCTGAACTTTCACCAAAGGAACTATAGGTTGAGCAACATATGGCCAGCAGCTTAACTATTGTCTCTTGTATGCAGTATCGCCAACCCTAAACAAAAAGGTTTCTTGAAAACCGCTTGATGCTATTTTCTGTGCCACAAAAGTAAAGGATCTGCATTAAAAAGGAATAAGAACCACACACATAACTTTTTTAAAACAGGTTCCAAAAAACGCATCAAAAGAAAGAACTCCTAAACCAGCTATTGGAAGAGACCTCTTTCGAGATTCATCAACCTCATCCAGAACTCAACCAGTTTTCATCTGATGTCTTCATTGAAATTGCATCTTATAGTTTTTCTCCTTCTGAAATGCATTTAAGCTTCAAGTGATCTTCATAGACATCACATTTGTGCTCTTCTAATACTATGACTATAAGCATCCAGAACAGTTCCACCTGGATGCATCTTTTCAAATTCTTCCAAAATACATTGTGCAAGGTAATTCACAGTTGCCCCTGAAAGATCGTATTAGAGATCATTTCAAAAAGGTTTCACATTTACAGATCAAATGGGTTTCTTTGCATTCAAAGCACTTCCAAAATGAACAACAATGGGTTCTTCCTACAACAAATACATTTGCATGCCCCAAACCTACACTCTATAATCTACTGAAAGCGTTAACCACCCCAAAAAAACAAATGCAAGCTAAGAACTTTTCATGATTTAATGTAATGTCAAACTTTCTGCATGACCAACAAAAATGAAACTCACCATAGTTTTGTTAATATAGTCTAGGAGAGTTTTATTGTATTCCTCTTTTTCTTCACCAGATAGATTGGCAGTAGGATAAGTGTCCGTTGATGGTGGAGTACCTTTAGGGCTCACAGTCACTACGCTTACAGACTTGCGTCCTAATGTCATCTGGAAGAACAAGAACTTGCATTGTAAAAAAATGTGTTTGTTTGATTGTGAATTTACACTGTACTCAAGGTTACTTCACGTATATGACGGCATGTCAGCCCAAGCGATAAAGGAAACCACCGTAAACATCACTGGCAACATGCAATTCAGGACAAGACATTTGCATAACATTAACAAAATGGAATAACAACAATTCGGCATCCTACTCAAGAGCACCAGGACACAGGAGGCTCCTACCAAACCAACCAACAATGTGAAAAGGTAAGAGAAATCTGTACGATAAACATGTACGGAGACCAGCATCTCTGAAGACAATTTCTGTTCATCTGACTCCCACAATAGTTTTAGTCTAC